>VMDR010006055.1:0-47657 GCA_007922815.1 Macrotus californicus
ACCTGGATGGAGTGTGAAGGCCCATCAAACAATTCGACATGAATTAAAGGCATGACTACAAGAATAAAATGTAATTGCTTATGAGGACAATTCAAATGCAATCTTGGGATGATTAAGAATAATAAGAAACGGGGGTGGGAGGTGGGGGGGAATGCAAACTGTAATTGAACAACAATAAAGTAATTAAAAAAAAAAAGAATAACAAGAAACGTTTGAGAACACAGAAAAGGTTGACTTTATTACACAAGAGGTTTCTATTCCGCAGAGCAGCTCACTTGGCAGGAGTCACATAGCCAGCACAGTCATGAATCTGCACAAAATTAGACAGGTGACTCATCATGATGAGTTACGGTTTCGTGGTGATTAATACACTTACATTGGGATACAGCTCCGGGCTGGATGACAAGGCCAGGTCTGGCCTTCAATGCTGCTATTGTACCTGGGGCCCCAAAACTGTTTAACAGTCACTCTGTCTCCCAGTTGGGCTGAACTTGAAATTACCTTTTCTCTATTTAGGCCACAGGTCACTTCTATACCGTCACCTCTCCTGCATTTGCGTGTGACATCCTCACTCGGCTCCTGTTTGAACTGCTTCCTTCAGGAGCAGAAGGACGAGCACAGAAAACGCACGCTCAGGAGCAGAGCAACCCACGTGTTTGTCAGGAACCAGGAGGAAGGACAGGTGCCCTGGGGAGCCAGCCACCCCAGCACACCTGCTCCACATGGCCCGGAGCAGGCGTGTCAAGACCACACCCGCCCATCGCCCAAATGCAGCTGGGCACAGGGAGATCCGGGTATGCCCTGGACACACCTGTTCCCTCCACAGAACTTTCTAGAGGTGCTTCCCACATTGTCAGAGCTGGGGCCCTCGTCCCTGCGCAGCCCTGAATGCCATGGGGCGGGCGAGATAGGAGAGGCAGCAGCACCTGCAGCCACACCCCTAGTTCAGGTGCCTTCTACAGCACCCCCCATCATGCAAATGTCAGGTGGGACCTCCTATGCCTCTGGGGGACCACCCAGAGCCCTTGACTTAATCCCCACGGGCAACCTGAGGCTCCCTGATTCCTCTGCACCCCTGCACCCATCTGCCCTTCTGCTGCTGCAGAGATCCCCCCCAGCACCCCCTGCACACCCCACCCACCTGCGGGAAAGCAGCTCCCCCAGCGTAGGGGCCATTGCAGCGGCCAGGGTGATGCTCCCTGAAGACCAGACATGACTCTCCTCGAAGGCGTGTGCCTGGGAGTGGGGCCCCGCACTGACACAGACGGGTCCCTGTGCCCTGCACGTGGGCCATCGAGGACCCTCTCTGCCAGGTCTTTGCAATTCCCTTTCATCAAATACCAGCTGCATGAGGTGCCCATAACATTCCTATAATTCACCATCCTGAGTGTACAGCTCACCGGTTTTCAGAATACTCAGCGTGGTCCTACCAGCACCACCATGTAGTTCCAGAACACTGTCACCCCCCAAAAAACCCGTGCCTGATAGGAGGTTCTTCCTATGCCTCTCCCCCAGACCCTGGCAACCCCCAGTCTGCAATCTGTCCCCACGTGCTTGCCTGTGCTGGACACCAATAGCCATGGGGTCACACAGCACATTGTCCACCTGTTTCCATTTCAAATACTAAACGTGTGCTAGCAAATGTGCTGGTGTACACAGCTAAAGCAGAAGGGCATTGTTGTGTTTTTAATATTTAAAGTTGATTTTACAGAGAGAGGGAGGGAGAGAGGCAGGGAGAGAAACGTTGATGTGTGAGAACATTAACCAGTTGCCTGCCACCTGGGCTCGGGATGCACAGCAGGGATTCAACAGCAGTGTGCACACACCCTGTCTTTCCAGGGAGCACGAGGGACCACACAGACCAGAGACAAGAGATAAAGGGAGCACCTTTGAGAAACCAACATCCCAGCAGATGGCAAAGGGAAAAAAGAGCCCGTGAAGGCCACATGTGCAAAATGATGAGTTTCCAGGAGACAGAGACGCCGTTTTCAAGATGACAATACCAGCAGGGGTCATTTCAGAATGCCACCCTGGGAAAGCAAACCCGCTTCCTGTCCCAGGACACAAGGAGGAGCCCCTCAGTCACCAGTGGACAAGAACGTCGAGTTTCCCTCGGTTGGTAAAATTCCACCACCAGGCATGGCGCTATGAGGGTCTAATGACGTTCCTCCAGAACACCACCCCCTGGAAATGGGGAAGGAGCCGGAAATAGGGCCACCTCGCCCCCTCCCCACACCCTGGTGGCATCAGCCGTGTGAGATTTTTGCGGTGAAAGGCACACCAAATAAATGTGATTCAAGCAGCAGCAGCCTATCTTTACAAGTCCAGATGTTTCCTTAGCAAGCTCTCATTCAAGATTCACAGCATGTCAACACGGAGGGAAATGAAAAGCAGGCCACGCATACTGCCAAAAGCACACATTGTTTACACACGGACATTCTTGACCAACATAAAGGACACACTTTTCCACAAGTTGCAGATGGCTTTTTTTATAGGCTTGCCTAGAAAAACCTAAATGATAAAGCACAATATACTCAACAATACAAAACGCGTCGTTTTCTTTGAATTCCAAGTGGCAGTCACAAAAGAAGCTTCCTTTAAGCCACCAGCTGATGCCCAAGAGTGGCAGCAAAGTCATTAATATGACTTTTTTAAATATTTTTATTTTAGTGCTTGCTTCAGCAGCACATATACTAAATAAAATTGGAACGATACAGAGAGGATTAGCATGGCCCCTGCACAAGGATGACATGCAAATCCGTGAAACGTTCCATAAAAAAATATATATATATATATTTTTTAGTTTAGAGAGGAGAGCAAGACAGAAACATCGACAGGTTGCCTTATGCACGCACCCGGACCAGGGACGGAGCCCACAACCCAGGCAGGTGAGCCAACCAGGAATCAAACCAAGGACCTTTTCATTTTGGGGACAACGCCAAACCCACTGAGCGTGCACATTGGCTGGGGCGGCAATGTAATTCTTAAGAGAATTTACCTTCACCCTGAGGCTAGACAGTTGAGTGGGTCAGAGCATCGTCCCGGGACACCAAGGCTGCGGGTTCCACCCCCGGTCACAGCACATACAAGAGTCAACCAATGAGTGCACAGATAAGTAGGACAACAAATTGATGTTTCTCTCTCTCTCTCTCTCTCTCTCTCTCAAATTACTATTAATAAAAAAGAGAGAATTACCCTGAAGCAATTAATAATTATGTTTAATATATGGTGCAAAGCAAATAATTCCCTGGGCAGGGATCAATACAGCCCTACCGCCAGAAATTATATAATTATATGTTTTGACCACTCTTTTCCTTTATTTTCACTTTTTCCCAAGATGGTTGTAATGTTTCTACCACAAGACAAAAAGAGTATCCCCATGCATGCAAACTTACAAGCCTGTGTACAATTAGCCCAGATAAATATCACGGTGCTTACAAATGTACCAACATCCGCCCAGTGAATGCAGGCAGGAGCAGAATTTCCTCGGCTTCAGCGTTTTCAAGCCACAGGCAAGGAAGTGCCTTCTGGTCCTGGGAGCTACCACCCCCAGGCTCTGGGCAGCCCCCCCGTCCTCCGTCCCCTACACTCAGGTCCCCAACACCAACTCCACTGTCCTCTCCCTTTCTCTGATGGTCCGATTCTTGTGTCCAATGCTCTGGTCCCCAAGGGAGACAACAGTCTGCCAGGAAACATTACTGGTTCATTCATCTGATACAGGCCGCCCTGTTCACGAGGACTGAATATGTAACTCTCTCAGGGAACTTCTTCTGCACTGCAACCCAGGCAGCAAAGGAGAGGGGAATGCAACCAGGAAGGTCCTGTCCCCGACATCATGCCAGCAGCTGGCACCCAGCCTCCTCGCCTTGCCCGCCGTCTGTGAAGACTTGTAGCCTGGCCTGGGGGCACCCTGTGCCTGCTGCCCCCACCCCTCCATAGCTGCCAGGCGACCCTCTGCAGGGAAGGGCAAAGCCAACCCGGGTGAACATCCCATCAGGAGCTGAGAGAAAAAGCTAAGGGCGAAGGAAGCCAGCACTCTGGCATGCAGGGCTCGTTTGGGGGCACCAGCTGGGCGCTAACGGGGCACCCAGAGTGGCTGCTTCCCCAGAGGAAAGAGGCTCTGCGCCCTGTATGGGTGGGCGCACGAGCTCGTTACGCGCTGCACATGCAGTCTCTTGAAGCTTGGTGCACTCTCAAAAGCAAAACGGGTTTTCCTCTGGATTCCATTTGCGGGAACAGCCTAACTCTTAAGAGCCAAAAATGCAAGAACTGGATCCCGGCCCACACACAACGGAGGCCGGTTTCTTTCTCGCTCCTGTAACGGTGCTCCTGGGAGGGTCCCCGTATCCTGAGCAGCTCCCGGCTGGCCTCCAGGCCTCCAGGACGAGGGGCGGTCTTACAGCCGTGCTCGGACGGACCACCAGCCGCGGGGACCGCAGGGGAGGCTCTAGCTGGCAGCCCTCACTGCCAACTTCATCTGATTGGGCAGAACTGTCACATGGCCATACGCAGCTGCAAGGGACGCTGGGAAATGTAGTCCAGCGGCGTGTGCAGACGGAAGAACACAGGTGCAGAGGCGTCTTCCATGCAGGGGGGGGTCCAACTCCATGCCTGGGAGACCTCCTAACATTTAACCTGATTTGAATTGGTCTGAAGGAGCTATCCTTCACCAATATTATACAAAGAAAAAAACATTATTGTAAAAAGTAATGGGAGGGGGGTTAAAAAGGAGAAAAGAATCGCTCCAGTGAGCACTAAATAGCACAGTGAGTGTATTAGTGCTAGACATGTATTTTAATTAAATGCTTTCTTTCAAGTCCATACTAAATGGTCACAACCAGTAACAGAGTCTCTAGTACACACATTAAAACGTCACCATACAAAGTCCAGCCTCAATTCTTTACCTATTGGTCCAACCCATTAACGTTACTTATAGTTTTCCAAATTCCTAACGAAGCAGGATCATACAGGGAAGTGGGGGGAGGAAGAGGAGAGAAGAAATTTAATTCACTAGAGCAATCTTTATGTATCATCTCACTTAATCCCCACGTTAATATAGTAAGATGGAAATGATTCTAGTGTGACAGACAGCCTGAAGGACTAAGGATTAGAAACGCTTGGGGACAAAGGGCAAGATCCAGCTGTGTCTACCAGCAATGTGGCTTCCAGCAGTGAGGCCCTTCCCTCCAAACCGGAACCATCCTGGCCAGAGTGGGGGGCAGGTGACCAACCCCTGTCACCTCCCTGAACCACGTAGGGCTCTTGTAAACTGGCGGAGGTCCCTGAAACCTCACATCACCTTTCAGATCTGCCGACGCCAGAAACTTATTTTCAGTAGAGGAAAATCACAGCTGACGAGGAGGGCACGGGCAGCCAGGAAGAAACACCCGAAGGTACAGCCTCCAAGGAGCCCCAGGGAGGCCCTCACTCCCCGCACACCGCCTCCACAGGCCACTGTGCCACCCGCTCTAAACTACCTGCCACAGCAAAGACACGGGACGCTGGAGACAGCCTCCAGCAAGGAAGAGAGAAGCCAGAACAAACAAGAAGCAGCAGAGGTCAGCACTGGAATGCGCTCAGGAAAACAGCAACAACAACTAAATAGCGTCAACCACAGGAAGCATGCACCATGAAACAAGGTCCGCCGGGTATCTACAAGGCACAGTGGAGAACCACGCAACGTTTGGAAACTGCAAACCACCAACAGCACTCAACGTAAAACTCGGTGGAAACCGTGGAAGGTAAAAGGTGCACCGAATTCCCCCAGAAGAACAAAAATACAAAGAAATGAAAACATCAGATTTGAAAAGCCAGAGCTAGAGCAAAGGGTCAACAAACAGAAAGGCCTCCCCTTTGTCCAGCAAACAGGTGCGAAAGGGACCCCCACCTGCAGACAACGGTCCCCAACTGAGACTTCCACACTAAGCAATACATTCATTGGTCAAGTCAAAGGGTGACATTTTCAGGCACAAAAGCTCTCAAAAGATGACTTACCCCTTGTATGTTTCAACATCTTAAAAAATAAACACTAAATATCAATTCCGTGGTCCTCAAAGGGGGTGACTGTCCTCCCCAAGGGACATCTGGTAATGTCTGCACACATGTTCGGTTGTCACAGTTTGGTTAGGAGCTGCTACTGGCCTGTAGTGGACAGAGGCCAGGGATGCTGCTCAGCACCCCACAGTACACAACCACACCCACAAAAAATTATCTGCTCCAAAATGTCCATAGTGCTAAAGTTGAAAAACCCTAGCCCTGGCTGCTGTGGCTCAGTGGACTGAGCTCCATCCTGCGAACCAAAGGGTCCCCGGGTTCGATTCCCAGTCGGGGCACATGCCTGGGTTGTGGGCCAGGTCCTCAGCAGAAGGTCTCACGAGAGGCAACCACACACTGATGTTTCTCTCCTTCTCTTTCTCCCTCCCTTCCGCTCACTCTAAAAAATAAGTAAATAAAATCTTTAAACAAAGGAAAACCCTTTTCTAACCAAAATGATGATGTAACTACACATTGGCAGTCTGGCGACCCAGGAAAGGGACCTGGGGAGCTTAGTTGGTGGGAAGGAGGTGTGGGGGCGGGGAGGCTAAATCCCTGTCTGCTACAGCAGGAAGTCACCAGTCACCTCCAAAGGGAGCAAACAAAAGTAGCAGCCCTACAGAAGGTGAGCAAATGCCAATACAAATCGGCTACAAAGTTTCAATGGTCCTGTCCAGGGAACAGGAAATGAGCTGGTCTGCTAACAACAAGCCTGAGGAACTGTCTGATTATTTAAACTGCACAAGAAACCACTCTGATAAAAACAAAAACTCAAAAAGATACACTAACATTTTGTCCCCCTCCTTCCACAGAGAAGTAAAAATGTTGTCTTTAAACCTCTCAGACCCTCCCCTGCCTGGGCTGTGTTTGACCTTCACATCTTGCCTTTGATCTGAAAATCATAGTCCCCCTTGGCCCAAAAGAAAGACAATGTGCCAAACTTTCACTCCCATCCCCACCCACCGGAGGCAGCTGGCAGTTCCTACAACTAAATACCCCAGAGATCTTTAAAAAAGAAAAAAGAAAAAGAAAAAACGGCCCAGGTAAAAAATGATACCTTGGCTTTGCAGTTCAGAACATGCTGGCTTTCCAGAACAAGCAGATTGGTTTGAACCTAAAACAGGGTTAGTCCTTTTTTTTTACAAAACTCTACTGTCCTTCGACTAAGCTAATGTTCTCCCGGAAAAGAAGCCTGACCGTTCGCACAGTGGAAGAGAACCAGCTCCATCTACCACGGGACAATGCGAATGTCAGCTCCAGAAAGATGACAGGAAACAGTTCCTCCAGGATACACCCCCCTTCCAGGATACACCCCCCTTCGCTGGGCACTGGCCATATTTTTAAAAAGGCCAAAGACCTGTGACCTGTGTGACTCAGTGGGGGGGTTGGGTGTTGTCCCACTAAGTGAAAGGTCACCAGTTCGATTCCCAGTCAGGCCACTTGCCTGGGTTGCAGGTTCGGTCCCCAGGGTCGGGGCGTGTGTGTGTACAAGAGGCAACCTATTGATGTTTCTCTCCCTCTCTTGCTCCCTGGCATCTCCACCTCTCTAAAATAAATAAGTAAGTAAATTTTATCCCATTTAAAAAAAGAAGAACAAACAGAGCAGCCTGCAGCGGTGAGCCCTTTCCCAATCCTTCCTGCGGGTAGAAGGCGTCAGTCAGCTCAGGAGAACACGTCTTGTGGAATCTCGGCTCTGAGAGCAGCACCACCACCCCCCCCCCCCCCTGCCTGGGTACAGGGTTTGAAAGTGAAAGAAACAAGCTGAATAAAACGTTTGTTCAGCCTTTGGATCCTTAAATGATCCTGCCCAATGTTTACACTGTGCCCAGCGTCCAAGAAAAGCCCCACAGAGCCCGGAAGAAAGCCACAAGCCCAGGTTTATGTGCATGCTGACAGCAAACCACCTTGGCCACGGGACAAGCTCACAGGGCCTTCCAAACAGAAACCCCGGGCCCTTGGCGAGCAGGCAGACATTCCTCTGGCCGTGGAACAGACAGGTGAGTCCAGAAACCCCCCTGGGACTGGGTGAAACGCTCTTTCCGTGAGCCTTTCATTACCACCCCATTCTACATTCAGCTCTCGTGCAAACTCGTTCTAGTTGTTCCCAAAGACGACTGTTAGGGCATGTGAAGAAACACTCCAAACTGAAGCCGGGAGAGCAAACTCATCGCCGTGGATGCACAGCTGCCGCCTGGAGCATCTGCATTTATAGATGTTGAGTCCAGCTAACTTAGCTCCCCGTGAAAGACTGCTCCACGGCTGGAACCTGCAAGCCCCAGGCACCAGCCCCCGATGAGACTGGGATTCCCCACCCTGCACACAGAAGCCCGCAGAGCAGCCAGGGCGGAGCTCACCTGGCCAAGGGCAGGTGCAGGCTGGCAAGCAGGTTGGCAACGGAAAGGGTCTCTGAGCACAGGAGAGAAAACTCACCTCTTTTCCACTCCCTCCCCCCCCCCATAATTCTTCTACACACATGAGCCTTCAGAATCACACTCATCCGACTGTGGCTAAGACCACTGCACCCCCAGTACCTGGGTCTGCTGCGCAGCGGAAGCCCGGCCCTCACCACCGCTGCCACTTATTTCTGCCTGGCCCCAGAAAAGCAGCAGCAAACCTCGGGGCAGGGTCTCACGCGGGCCGGCACTCGACCCAAAAATGCAGCGAAACCCCGCAGAGGTCGTGATGCATCGGCCCCTGAGGGCCTGCTCCAGGAACACGCCCTTTGTTCTCAAAACCCTCAGAGATCACCAACAAAGGACATGGCTCTTGGGAGCAAATATGAGTACATCGGGACAGGGTGTCCTGAGACACGGATGACATCATGGCCCCGTACAAGGAGGTGCCTTCTCAAACCTCCAAGGATAGCGCATCAGGTGCCGGTGTCTCCCACGGCCAGCCATCATCAGAGGCCCTGCCACTATCCTCTACCCTCTATCCACAGATCTGGCCATGAGTTCCACAGCACATTGCCATCTGCCTGCACAACCTCCCCCACACCCACCTGCCCCCCGATGCACCGGGATTCCCTTCCATCACCTGCAGCACCCAAACTAGAAAGGACCTTGAAGGACTTTCTCTCCCATGCACTGAAATGTTTCAACAGTCTGAAGCCCCTAGGACAATGAGTCAGGATTGGGGGAGGGGGATCCCAGCCCACAGCCCCCCACCCACTCCAGGGCGGTTCTGGGTTCCTGAAAGGCACCCTGAAATCGGGCGCAGCCAGGCCCCTCTAAGGGAGTCTAAGAGGCCGCTGGGCAAGGCTCTGGCATCCTTAGAGAGGGGACTCCAGGAAATGCCGGAAGGAGGGGCTTGGGCTTCATTCCTTCCCCTGGACAAACATTCCTGAGGCCACAGGGGGCCAGCTGACCCCCAGCTGGGACACTGAATGTGTCCCTGGAATTCTAACCCCTGCGCTGACATTTTAGAAATCAGCCTCCCACCTCCATTCCTCACCCCCATGGAAGTTGTGCTTTGCTGAATAGATGGAGGGAGGAACAGGTAGGCATAGCGGGGTCTTCTGTGTCTTATCTACTTACAGGTCCGGAGGTATCCTGACGTGAGGGCAGTCCCGGGAACACAAACAAGTGAAAGCCTCCGCAGGACAGGGACAGGGACAGGGCCATGCCCCTCCCAGACAGCAGTGCGGACAAGTGGCTGCCGCGTTTCCTAGGCCTCATCAAATGGCCACCTGCAGTGGCACTTCACACAGGCGCTTCACATGCCAAGAATGCCACTCCCGGGCAGGCGGTGTCCCCTTCACTGCAGGCGGTGTCCCCTTCACTTCCAACTAGAGCCGGAGAAAGCCGGTCCTTACCCAGCACCACCACGCGCCCGAAAAACACAGGCACTGGGCAGCTCCTGCTTGATTTCCTCGTTCCAGCAACAAAAGTGCAGATGAAGCAAGTATTTGTTTGCGTTTTACTAGGTAAATAAAGCCCTTTATCAAGGCTGGAGCCTGGGAAAAAAAACAGCCCTAGATGCAGTCCCTGGCCACGCCAGGGGCCTCCAACCACAACCAGAAGATCCTACAAGGCCGGTATCTCCACAGAGGATGACTCATGAGTTTTGCAAGCGGGTGTCCCTCCCAGAGCCAAGGTAGGAGATACACGGTGAAGGCAGTGAGGGCAACTTTGCACCTAGGGCACACTGGGCGGTCTGCAGGTGTTATTTTGGTTGTTGCAGCTGGAGAGGGGGTGCTCGTGGGTCGAGGCCAGGGATTCCGCTCAACATCCTACCACGCACAGGACAGCCCCATGCGAAGGACCACACAGCCCAGCATTCAACAGGGTCAAGGTTTAGACACCGGCACCCAACGGGGTGTGACTCAATATGGCACTGCAACCGACCCCACACGAGAGCAGGCGGCGCTGGGTGCAAAAGCCACCGGGGCGTCCAAGGTCGAGACCTGGTCCTCAAGGCCCTCCTCTAGAAAAGACAGGGCTGTGGCCTGAGGGCACATCTGTACCCTGGGCTACACCACGCCCCCATCTGCAGACCGGGATCGCAGCGGCCCTGCCGGGGCATGCCTTCCACTTCTGAGATGCGCACGCCTCTGAGGCTTAAAATGAGGCCTCCCTGTCGGAACAGGAGTGTGCCTCCCACACGGAGGCCAGCTCCTTCCAGGTCAGTGCTGTAACACCGGAAGTGCATGGTGCAGGCCCCCGGGGGCTGATTTTATTTATCTACCTCCAGAGAGAGGGGAAGGGAGGGAGAAAGAGAGGGAGAGAAACACCAATCAGCTGCCTCTCACACACCCCAACTGGGAGACCTGGCCCACAACCCAGGCACGGGCCTGACTGGGATTTGAACCTTCTCTCTGCAGGGATGACACGCAACCCACTGAGCCACACCAGCCAGGACTAATCACAAACTTTTGTAAATGCACAGTATCTCAAGCCCTGCTCAGGTGGCCCGATTGGTGGGTGGACGCAGCACTCCACTCACCAAAAGGTTGAAGGTTCGATTCCAAGTTGGGGCACATACCTAGGTCACGGGCTTGGTCCAGGTTGGGTTGCCCACGAAAAGCAACCAATCGATATTTCTTTGTCATATCTATTTCTCTCGCTCTCTCTCCCCCCCCTTCTCTCTGTAAAACCAATAAACAATTCCTTGACTGACAGTTAAAAAAAAATGTGCAAAATCAATCAGAAGAATCACCGTCTCATGAGCCCTGAAGATTTTTCTGTAGCTACAGACAAAGAAAAGATTAGAAGCTCGGATTAACCCAAATTCTGGTGGTGAAACAATCGCCCGCAGTCTCCACCCCAGAAGTAGTCTATTTCCACTCTCGAAGCAGTTACAAGGAGACACACTGCTTCACCCTTTTCTATTAACGAGATGGTTCGTGACCAGCTGTTGCAGTGTAAGCACCTATCACTAAGAACCAGTCCAGGTAGAAAAGACAGGTATGTGAATAATACGGGCAATACCATGCAGAGTGTGCACGTGTGAGCATGTGCGTGTGTGTGCACTTACAAGTGAGCAGGAAAACTCATACAGAACTCCCTAACTGTTCTGAACCCTCTCCAGGGGACTGAGTGCCGGCCTGAGAACTGACAGGTCACCGGTTCAGTTCCTGGTCTGGGCACATGCCTGGGTTGGGGGCACGTGAGAGGCCACCAACTGATGCATCTCTTGCCCATCGATGTTCCTCGCCCTCCCTTCCCCTGTAATAACAAATAAATAGATAGACAGATAGATAAATAAATAAAGCAGCAGTCCCGGTCCCACATAAATTTTAAAAAAAACAACAAAAAACGACTAAGCAGCATTTTAAAGGAAGCACGTCATGAGCATCTCAGAGAAGAATCACACAGAGTTCATTCTACGTCACCCAGAAACACATTCTGGAAGGGCTGCGTGCATGCCCTGCTTACTAGCCTGGGCACAAAAACTGCCCCCCAGAAACCTTAGCAACCACCGTGGGAGCCAACCCACAGGCCAAATCAGGAGCAAGTCCCCTCTGTCTAAAGGCCCGGGACGTCCCACCTTCAGCTTCAAGAATGAGGGCCACTTGGACTGGAAGAACGGGGGCTCGCTAAAAACACACTGCGGCTTTTAGAACTTGGGGTACCTATTGCCAGATGGGTACTAGACTGATGGGGGTGATCCATTTGTAAGTTATACAAATGTCTAACCACCAACTATTGTACACCTGGAACAGACATAATACTGAATGTCAACTGTAATTAGAAAACGAAAAGACTATGAAGCAAAAACAATTTTTTGAAAAGAGGTGGGCCCTGCCCCATGTGACTCAGTTGGCTGGCGGTCATCCTGCAAAGCGAAAGGTCAGTGGATTGATTCCCGGTCAGGGCACATGCCAGGGTTACCCGTGGTTCCAGCTTCCCAACCTCAGTTGGGGGCACGTCCTGTCTGCTAGGGAGCCTGTTAGAGAAGCCACCCACCCACGTTTCTCTCTCACACCGGTATGTTCCTCCTCGCTTTTCTCTCCCTTCCCTCTCTCGAAGAATAAATAAAATCTTTTTTTAAAGAACTTGAGACACCCATATAAAGAAGGAGGTGCTTTGGGGTGCCTTTACCCAGTTTCTGGTAAGACAACTAATATTTTTCTTATAGAGAGAGAGGAAGGGAGAAACAAACATCAGTTTGTTGTTCTCCAGATTAACCCACTCCTCAATCACTTTGCGACTGGGCCCTGACCCGGCATCAAAGCCACAACCTTGCTCCATGGGGACGTGGCCCTAACCATCGCAGCCACCCGGCCAGGGCCAAGACAACCGCATTGCAAAGCGACCCCCAGCTTCGTCACACTGTGTAAGGCCGAAAAGCAAGACCTCCCCTTAAATCATGTTTCACGGCTCGTTCCCTGGTCTACGAAGGCATGTATGAAAAAGACACACAGTGAAGCAAAAGCAGATTTACGGCCACGAGCACACAAAACGGGACTTCACTCCTGTATTAATATGTATTCATCGTGGCATTATTTTCCAAACCAAAAAAAAAAGTGCAAAGCTCCTTTTCCCTCCTTTTAGGGGGAAGGGTGTATCTGTTAAGAAGTGACATGCCATACGGAAAGGTCTCAGTCCTTCATCCCACGTGTTGTGAGCTTCTGCCGTCAGAAATGCCCTGGCAAACCTTGACTGGAAAGGCCCAGGCCAGAACCGCTTGAATACACAACACGTGTGCGCAAAGTTCCCTGGATGGGCCAGGTGCAGGGCACACGGACCCAGCTCAACAAGAAGCCAGGGCCCATTTACCCAACCCCCCCCCCAAAAAAGTAAACACCCCCAGTTCTCTCAGCAGAAAAAACACGAGAGAAAACACAGAGGAGAAAGCTGTGGCGTCGCTTTTGCTTTCTGAATGGCGAAGCCACGCGCACTTCCCCAATTCCTCACCCGAGGGGCGGGGCGGGAGCCGCCAGATTTCTTCCTGCTGCGGCCAGGCAGGAAAGCAGACAGAACCGGCAGGTCACCTTCAAACGCTCCCAGGAGCCGAGGGTTTTTACATTTTAAAGGGACCTTTGTCCCCGGCCAGGCTCCGGCCCAACCCTTCCCAAAGGCACTGACCAATCCACACTTTCAAGCAGAAGTCACCGGGACGGGAGGCGCGTCGTTGGTGCGGGCTCGGCTGGCCCGCGCCCAGGGCGGATCTTTCTGTCTCCAGGCCAGAAAACTCGGCTCTCCCGTAGCCCCTGGAGAGCCCCTCGGGTCCCCACCATTCTCCAAACACCCTCCTGGCGAGGCACGCGAAGGCATTTCTCTCCTCGCTGGAGCGCAGACGCCCCCTCTACAAAGGCGGCCGAGAAGTTCCCGTGCGTCGGGGCAGGTCTGCAGAGAGCCGCGGCCCTGGAGGCCGAAAGTCACTAAATATTGATGGGCCGATGGCAATCGAGACGCAGCGCCGGCGGCAGCCGCTGCTCCGGGGTCCGCGGGACCAAGCGCGCAGGTCCGAGGGCGGCGGGACGCGGGGAGGGGGCGGCCCGGTCCACGCCTGGGCACCTGGCGGCGTTTCCGCCCGACCTCGGGGCAGCCCCACAGGTGCGGGCCGCCGCTGGCCAGCCCGGGAGTGACCGGAGACCCTGCCGGGCCCCTTCCCGGAGGGGGAGGGGAGGGCACCCGGAACAGAAGCCATTTAAACTCTGCGCGGCCAGCTGGGGGCCGGCGGGGCTGGAAGCCGCCACGGAGCGGCGGGAGCGGCGGCGCCCGGACCACACAGCTCTCCGTGCCCCGCAGCCGCTCGTAGCAGCCGCGCGCCCTGGAGCCGGGGGCCGCGATCGCGCCGCTCCCTGCGGTGCCCCCACCCGCTCCGAGTCCCGCGCCCGTCCGCAGGCTGTCACCGCGCGGCTCTCGCGCTCGCCTTACCTTGGTGATGACCAGCGGCTCGCCGTGCTCGCGGCCGCCCTTCAGCGTGAAGCCCCACGGGGCGCCGCCGTTCAACTGCACCTCCACCAGGCGCCCGCCGTCGGCCGTCCGCGCCTCGGCCTCGGCCAGGCGCTCGGCCCGCGCGCGGGGCTCGGCGCCCTCC
The DNA here is from genome assembly GCA_007922815.1 of Macrotus californicus. Classification (NCBI taxonomy): domain Eukaryota; kingdom Metazoa; phylum Chordata; class Mammalia; order Chiroptera; family Phyllostomidae; genus Macrotus; species Macrotus californicus. Next base: position 14,521 of record VMDR010006055.1, read on the forward strand.
ATGGCGCGGGCTGCGCGGCCCCTCAGCCCCCTGGTCCCTCCCGGCCCGCGCCCATGCACTCGGGGAGGCCCCGGCTGGCCGTGGGCGAGGAGGCTCCGAGTGCCCTCCCTGCCTCCAGCCACAGGCGAACTTGCGCTGCAACTTGAGCGGAAAGTGCCGGCCGGGCCGGGAGGCAGCGGGGAGGACTGGCGGCGGGAGGGCGGGCCCGGAGGGGGCGGGCCGGCGGGGCGGGGCGCGGCGCGGAGCGGAGGGCCGGCGCGCAGGGGGCTCGCGCCGCTCCGCGGGCGGGGGGTGGCGCGCGCTCGGGCCCGGCGAGGTGCCCGCGGGGGGGGGGGGCGGGGCGGGGAGGCGCACCGGGGCGCGCGCTCGGGGCCCCCCTGGTACCCGCGGCGGGGAGGGGGCGCGCTCAGGACGCGCGCGGCTCGCCCGGGCCGGGGGCGCGCGCTCGGGGCCGGGGGGCCGGGGTCAGGGGCGCGGGGCACCGCCCCTCCGGCTCAGGCACCGCCCGGGAGAGGCTCTGGACGCGTGAGCCCGCCTCCCGGGAGACCGGGGCGCGGCAGGTGAGTCGGCGGAAGCGCCCGCGCGGGGCAGACCAGGAGGCGGCCAGAGCCCCCGGCGCCTCCATCTTGGAGCGCGCGGCCCGCGCTGCGCGGCCGCCTTTGTTAGCGTGGGCCGCGGGCTGCGGGCGGCCGCGCAGGTGAGGCCGGAAGCCGCCTGGAGCCGCGCGCTGCTGGCCAGTCCCGCGCGGGCGCACCTGGCCCCCAGTTCCGGGCACCGGGACCGCGGGTCCTTGGAGCGCTCTGCGCGCGCCCACGCCGCCCGGACCCTGAGCCCCGAGCCGCGGGAAGGGGCGACCCCCGTACCCAGGACGCCAGCGCAGGACCTGTCCGCAGGAGGGACCGCCCGTCTGTCTTTCCACAAACTTCTCCCACAGCGCCCGGCCCGGATGGGGAATGTCCTCCTGTCGGCCTTTCTCATAGTTAGACCCCAGAAAGTTGGCCTGTCCAAGCCCTGTTGTCACTGCCATGGAACTATGTCGCTAGGACTCGGGGACCCACGGCGCATCCCCTGCAGAGACGAGGTGCCGGTCGGGTACCACAGCATGTTTGGTGATGGAGCGCGTGCCGCCTCGTCCCGCTCCTTTCCAGTTTCCGCACAAGTCCGGAATAGAGAAACATCTGCCTTGGTGGGTATTTGCGCGCTTTGCAAACAACCGTTTTGTGTTGTTGCTTGTAGCTGTGCAGCTGGACGCTGGCGAGCACCTGTTTCCTCCGAGCAGCTCCATCCGGGGACTTGGGGCAGGTGATGACACCGGGGGTACGAGGCGCGGACGCGACGGGACAGCGCTGGACGGAGTGTGAGGGGCCCGGGTCCTCGTCTGGGCTCCGCCGTGGGACAGCCGGGGCGAGCAGTGTGGGCTCGGGTGTCTTTCTTCAGCGGTCAAGTGGCGACAGATCGGCACTCTGTGGTGCGCACTCCGCATCCAGGCGGTGGGAACAAGGATGCACACTTACCTGGCACCTGTCGTGGGTGAGCACTGCTTGCTGCCCCGCGAATACCTTCCAGCCTGCAGTGTCCTGAACGCCTGTAGGTGCAAGAGGGATGCTATTTCTTCTTCCTTTTTAAACCGAGACTTAAGGCGTGTGTATGCCTGGAAGAATCCATCTCCAGTGTGTCACGCGAGTGCACACAGACTGATAAAATTGTGCAGAACTAAACAAACACAGTCACATTCAGGACTGCGTGGAAAGGGGGACTCTGAAGAAGCCAGGCGGATCGTGTCATTGTATCAACGTTAATACATTGCTCTATAATTTTGCAAGGTGTTCAAAAGATGCCGTTGTATTATTTGTTACATCGACATGTGAGTCTGTGATCATCTCCAGATAAGGTTCATTTACAAAGTGGATGCCTATGATAAGCCAAATGACAAGGGAGCCTATACACACACCTAGAGTTTTCGGAAGTCCCCTGGTCCCCAAACAGCCACCTGTTTCCCTCCACCCCGAGGGTAGTATTGACTTAAACCTCCATACCCAGGGCTGAAATTCAGGCCACTAGATTCATTAACACAGGGACACCGATTTCACTGTCTCCGTCCATGGCAGCCAAAGTGGTCTCGCGTTTTATGTTGGTTGTGTGACCGTGATCAGATGACTCACCTGTCACGTGTAGGGTTGTCCTGTTTGTTTCTGAAACTTCGGGGCAAATGTACATTACTCACTAACACCACTTTGCTGAACTTTTTTTTTTTAAGATTTTATTGATTTGTGTTTAGTGAGAGAAGAAGGGAGGGAGAAAGAGATGGAGAGAAACATCAGTGTGTGAGAGAGACATGGATCACTTGCCTCTGGCACGTGCCCAGCTGGGGACCTGGCCTGCAACCCAGGCATGTGCCCTGACGGGGAATCGAACCGGCCACCTTTCAGTTCTTAGGCGGGCACTCAATCCCCTCAGCCACACTAAACATGGTTGAGGTTTTTCTTTAATCTTCACATTAAGAATCCCTCCCTGTTTCCCAGCACTTAAACATTTATAAGGCTGCAGCCTGTACATTAATAAACATACTGAAAGAGAATGGACCACATCCGGTGTGGCCTGCTGCAAGGCAGATGCCCACCGGTCAGACCCACGCAAACCTGTCACTGACGTGAAGTACGCAGCTGACCACAGCCCCCTGTGCTGCCCTCACACCGAGACGTCTGCATCACGTCCCGCACATCATCACAAGAGCCCGTGCAACATCTTGTGAAAATCCCAACATCTGGTGACTGAAAGGCATCCCCCCATTTCATCAACCTTGGGCCCTTTCGGGAGAGTTTCGCATGATGTGGGACCAGTGTGGACTTCTTGAGATGACAGCTTTCTGTTCGAAGAAGTCCCAAGTGAGCCAGAGCTCCCGAGACCAGGATGTTTGCCGGCATCCAGCTGATGTTCTTTGGGGAAGCTGGGGGCACCCTGGTTGTGCGGAGCTTCTCACTCCTGGCACACTCAGCTTTATATAAAGCTCAGAGAACAGGACAGTGGGTACATAGTCCTCCGCACGGGCAGAGCAGGACCCTGCCACCACCACTTCTAGGCATTCGGGAGCCTCAGGTGTGTGCTTGTCCAACCCGAGGCTTCTATCCCGTGACGGAAGGTAGGACAAATTAAAGGGTGTTCCTCTTTCACTTCATCAACAGCGAACACATTAACCACCAAAGAACAGGCACGTTGAAGCACCTACCAGCAACATCATCCATACATAGCTCATCTCGTTTATGGAACAAAACGGAAATTCGTCCCGTTTTTTGTTTTCACAAGGACAATATATGTATAACCATAAAATGTCGTGGAGGGTGCATGCCCAAATTTTGCTTTCTCCTTTCACATTAGTGGCTTAGTTAGCTGGGTCTAGCCTCCCAGCACACCTTTCATGGTGGTATTTTTTTTAATATTTTATATATTTATTTTTAGAGAGAGGGGGAGAAATATTAATCAATGTGTGGTTGCCTCTCACACCCCCTACTGGGGACCTGGCCTGCAGCCCAGGCATGTGCCCTGACTGGGAATTGAACCGGCGACTCTGGTTTGCAGGCCTGCACTCAACCCACTGAGCCACACCAGACAGGGCTCATGGTGGTATTTTTGTAAAAGGCAAGTTTAGCCATTTCCTGTTTGGCACACAGTGACTCTGAGTGAGGGTCCTTATGCATTCAGAACCCTCAGGTGTGATGGCCGTTAAGGGACCGCTGACCAAATGACCGGCCCTTAGTTACCAGTGTCGGTCATCTTGCTTTCTAGATGCTTTTCTTGTCAACATCGCAATGTCACATAGCAGCACATCTTGGTCCGGAGATGAAAGCTGAGTGCCCCACGACCCCTCCCACCACCTCGCCTCCTAAGGGTTTGGCCCTGGGTCTTGTCCTTTGGAAGATGTACAGGCCTCTAGGGGAGACACTTCCTCCAGGGCAGGGCAGTGAGGGGCAGATCCCTGGTCCCCACCTGTGCTGGCTCCCTTACCAGAGACGCGCAGACCCCACGTCAGGAGTTCACATCCAAGGGCCCCACACCTTTGGCTGAGGAAGAAAAGCAGCCACAGCCCCCGGGAAACAGTCCTTGTCATTCACAGGGAAGCTGTGTGGCAAGCACATTATGTAAATGGACTTGATCTTCTCAGTGCACTTTGGCACACTTTCTCAGGGCGTGCCTCACCCCCTGCCCCGAGGGATTGAGCGGCTAGCCTGAGGTCACTGCGCCCAGTCCCCAGGGACGCATGCGCTTCCCCTGCTGTGAGTTATAGTGTTGTCCACGTCTCCCTTTATGTCCACCAAGGGAGGGCCGTTTTCACTGAGCGAGTGGGTAAGAAGTTTAGACATTTGGCCACACTGGTGGCCACACTGGGGGGCTCCCTTCACCTCCAAACGCCCCCTGACAGGAGAGAGGCTGAAACCTGCTGCCCCTCCAACTGTGTTTCAGCTCCAATTCTGCTATTTTTAGGAATGCTCTTTTTTTTTTTAATTTTTAAAAGGTTTTTTTAATTGTTTATTTTTAGAGAGAGGGGATTGGAGGGAGAAAGAGAGGGACAGAAACATCAATGGGTGGTTGCTTCTCATGTAGCCCCCACTAGGGACCTGGGCCCACAACCCAGGTAATGTGCCCTCACGGGGGATTGAACCAGCAACCTTCTGGTTCACAGCTCACACTCAATCCACTGAGCTACACCAGCCAGGGCTAGAGATGCTATTTAAAATGGGATATGTAACCAGCCAAGTTTCCTGCTGGGAACGAGAAAGGACTAAATAAAGGGGCATTAAAACACATTTTTACGCCCTGGCTGGTGTGGTTCAGTGGATTAAGCACCGGCCTGTGAACCAAAGTGTCTCAGGCTAGATCCCCAGTCAGGGCACATGCCTGGGCTGCAGGCCAGGTCCCCAGTAGGGGGCACACAAGAGACAACCACACATCGATGTTTCTCTCCCTCTCTTTCTCCCTCCCTTCCTCTCTCTAAAAATAAATAAATAAGATATTTTTAAAAAAACACATTTTTAATTGACTTTTTGAGAGAGAAACATCAATATATTGTTGCACTTATTTATGTATTCTCTGGTTGTCTCTTTCCCGTGCCGTGACCGGGGATGGAACCCACAACCTTGGTGCATCGGGACAACGCTCTAACCCACTGAGCTACCCAGCCAGGGCTAAACATATTTTTAATATAAAATTTGACCAATAGGAAATGAACTAATCAAAACAGAAAAGGCACACTGAACCAGCTTTCACCGCATAATCAATACCTAGTGCACTTTATGAAATATATTATGAAATATCCACGTGCATAGAAACACAACACCTACCGTTTCCAGTCAGGAGCACTCAGGAGGGAGGGCCTAGCTGGGGCTACTGCTTTAGAAGTTTTTGTATTTCAAAATACGCTTTTAGGAAGACATTGGCTAGTTTTCAGTTTGGATTATTATTTTTTTTTTTTTTTACGAAGTAGCCAACGAGCATGCGTGTCTGGAGCATTTTTGAGGCTGGGTCCTGGGGAGAGGTGCAGCAGGAATGTGAAGGAGGCAGGAAACACGGAACATTAACTTGGGCTGCGAAGAAAAACCGAGCAGCAGGCATGAAACAATTAGAGTGAGTGGCCAGCTTTGAGCAGGACACAAGGCGAAGAGCAGAGGAGAAAACAACAGTTCAGAGCGCCAGAGGGGAATTTTTTTTTTTAATTTTTCATCTTATATTGTGGAGATTGCCAATGGACACAGAAGGAAAACTCTTGATTTGCCCCTGCCTGCTTTTTCCTTTTTTCTAAAGTATTTCGAGGCACACTCAGGATGGAACAACTGAGCTATTATCTTGAAGGCTGAGAGGAAGTGGGGTCAGGGTTCAGTGGGCGGGAGCCGGGGAGCCAAGGAATGTTTCTTTGTGGGGAGGTGGGCATCTGGTCCATGAGTATAGAAGTCGCTCAGTTCCGTTCATGTTGAATCTCTCTCCCCGCCTGAGCCTCAGCTTCCCCTCCCACTGTGTGTGTGTGGAGGGTTAGCTCGTCCAAAATGAGGATTCCTGGTTGAAGGGACTGAGTTGAGTGCCTGATCGATGGCAACTGGTGAGGCCAGACAGCCATGAGTTTCTTTTTGGCACGTGGAAATCTCAGGGGTTCCCCCGAGATACTGCTAGCTTCCTAGGGCTGGCTGTTGTCACAGATCACCGTACATGGCTTAAAACAAGAGTAGTAGTAGTTGTTGTTGTTTTGCTTCCCACAGGCCAGAAGTCTGAAGTCAACGTCAGTAGGGCCATGCCCCCTCTGGAGGTTGTAGGGGAGAAACCATCCCCTGCCCCTTCCAGGTCTGGTGGCTGCTGGCATTCCTGGGTTGGCAGCTGCGTCCCTCCCATCCCCTCTGCCTCTGTGGTCACACAGGGTGTTCTCGTCTTCCGTCTGGGCTCAGGCTGCTTCTGCTGCTACAAGACACTAGTGCGAGGCCCCTTTGGGACCCCCCTGGAGGATCAAGGATGATCTCTTCCTCTCCAAATGCCGAACGTAATCTCACGAGCAAGGAGCCTTTTTCCCAAACAGGGTAACAGTTCCAGGTTCAGGGGTGAGGGCCTGTTATCTTTTGGAACGGGAGCCAGTTTCCGGCAGACATCCAGATGGAAACCAGGCCAGGTGCTCCAAGGCACTGAGTTTAGAAGAACTGTGGGTGAAGCCCCACAGCTCAGGCTGCTAATTTCAAGTTGCTGCAGGGCAGGCTAGTTATCTGCTTCCCCCAGAGTGGGGAGGGGGGGGTGTGTGCTCGGGGAAAGGCTTGTCCCACCCTGAATCCGTAAAGAAATGAGAGACAGAGAGAGAGAGAAAGGGACTTTGCTACTGAATTCACAGGGTCCCCACTAACTTCAGGATCATTTTGCCGACTACATTGCAGTACAAAAATGCACGGCCTGAGTCCTCTGCCTCATGCAGGGAATGCCAGTGAAAGCCAACACGAGCCACTTCGAGCAGCAAAAAAATACCTCGACATGCGCACGTTCAGCGACTTCTCCAACACGCTGCTTTTCCCGAGCGCAGGGTGAAGCTTCCACTGCTTCCCGTCTGATAGCGCTTGTGGTCACAGAACGCCTTTCCCGCTCCACACATCGAGAGAAAAAATAATAAGGACACTTCTGGGAGGCTCTCGGCGAAGGCACATGAACGTGCCCTTCTGACCGGCTCTTTCAGGACTGTTGAATCAGGTGACTCGGCCAGCAGAGTCTGCTAATGGCGGGAGCCCAGTAAAAGTTATCTCATTCCTTCCCTCTCACCCCCACAAATCAACTACGGCCACCCACGCCCAGGAGAAGGGAACGTCTGTGCGTCCTGAGAGCTGGAATAATTCAGGTGCTGCAGAGAGGAGGGGCCCCGAAACCCACCGCTTCTTGGCGGCCTGCTGATTTGAATTCAGGAAATTCCTCCCCTGGCCGCCGGCCAAAATATTTGTTTCACTGGATCTATTGGCCTGAACTTCAAGGAATGTAGGAGTATTTGGCTAGCAGCAGAAGTATCAGGAAGTAGCGGAGGACAACTCTCTGAAAGGTGGTACAATTTTTACTACAAAGAATAGATTCCCTCCGGGCACACGTACGAAATTTCTACAGCCTTAATTGATGATGATAATTCTTTCTTTAAAAAACAAATTGTATTTATTTGTAGAGAGAGGGGAAGGGAGGGAGAAAGAGAGGGAGAGAAACATCCATGTGTGGTTGCCTCTCATGCGCCCCCTACTGGGGACCTGGCCTGCAACCCAGGCATGGGCCCTGACTAGGAATGGAACCAGCGACCCTTCAGTTTGCAGACCGGCACTCAATCCACTGAGCCATGCCAGCTGGGGCTGATTGTGCTAATTCTTTACTTTTGCATAATTATACACTTTAGGAAGGGCCATGGCAAATATCTCACAACTGACTTTTTAAAAAAAAATTATATGTTATTTTGGAATTATTTGAGATTTACAGGGAAGTTGCGAAGGAAATAGACAGAGGGCTTGTATACTGCTTACCCAGTTTCCCCCAGTGGAACGTTAATGTCTTTCATAGCTCCGGTGTTTTCAGCAAAACAGAAAACAGCACGGATACATTGCCACTAATTAAACTCCCAACTTTACGTGGATTTGCCTGTTTTTGGTCCCCGGACACAGGGGCCTCTAGCTGTGGTGGGTCCTCAGCCCCTTGGTCCTGGGAGTTTCTCTATCTCACCTTGCTCTTCACGACCTGGACGGTTTAGAAGAGGACTGGCCAGGTCGTCTGTAGACCGGAGCCACACTCAGGCTCATCCGGCTCATTTCTCAGGACTGGACTCCGTCATGGGTTTGAGGAACACACACACACGCGTGATGTTAGCGTCTCAGCAGGCCACGCGGGAGGTCGTCACCACGCACACGGCCCATCAGTGGGGACAGGCAATTTGATCATAAGGTGAGGGAGGGTGGCCAGGCTCCTCTCTGCGCAGTTACAGGGGCAGCTTTCCCTTTCCTGATTGGCTCTTTTAACCAGGTGTTTCTTAAGATGCACAGGTGTTCTGCGGGAAGTCACCTGGATTCAGTGGTACAGCCAGGTTCCTAACTGGGCAGGGTATCGGTGAGACCGAACAACAATGCCGATGCCGATGCGGAATCACACTGTGGACTCGGTCTGTTTAAAGCACAGAAACAAAGGGGAAACCGGGCTGGGCCAGGAGAGGCAGATGGATGCCGGCTGGGGGAAGGGACCACAGTGCTTTAGGTTTGCGTTGCATAGCGTGCATGTCCCCTCGCTCCGTCTCTGTCTCTCTGTCTCTGTCTCCATCCTGGGCTCTCAGCCTCCTCAGAGGATTCCAGCGTCCATGTCTTCTGGGCGTGTCTCCGCAGTCCTTCCGAGGCGCGTGCTCCAGCACACGTCAGATGCATATTTCTGCAGTGGGTGCCACCACGTCGGTGTCCAGTTGCATCATCTACTTGCCCGCGGGCGTGCCAAACACAAGCCCAGCCCCGGAGGCCAGCGTGGGTTTCCTTTTCCCTGTCCACGGCCGCCTGAGGACCAGCAAAGCAGTCGTTTGAAAATTAGCCCCCGTCTGTGGCTCACCAGCTGATCTCGTTGTTTTTGTGAGGTGTGTACAACGGGTTAGAGTCGTCTGGCATCGCTGAGGACTGCCGAGCACAGAGCCCTCCCAGAAAGCACAGTCAGTGCATTATCGTAAGAGTACAGGGCGCTACGGAAGCAGGAAAAGTTTGAACCAAGTCCAAAATCTGTAACATGTATATATATTCACGTGTGCACCCTATTTGGTTCCCTCCACCTGGCACCCTGCCCCCTTCCTTGAACGTACAGGTAGAGTCCCGTGGAATCCCATGTGGCCATCTGCAGCCTGCCTCCCCCTTCTGCCAAGCGGACACCTTCTCCTGTGTCAAGAAGGCGGGGCGGGGGAAAGCGCATTCCCTCGGTCTGACTAATGTGTAGACATTCGCTGTGACAGGGATGTGAATCTCAGGTTCTCCCCTGGGGGAAGTGCTCGCGGCGCCTGGTGCCTGGCCGGCCACCCCGTGACCTTGGACAGGTTTCCTCCCGTCTTACCGTGCCGCACACGTCAACGACATACCACGAAAAGATGAGCCACAGGGTGTCGGTGAGACTCACACGAGACGTGAGGCACCCAACGCTGCCAGCTCACAGAAGGCGCTGGAATCAGAACAGTTGATGTCACTCCAGGTTTCTCCCTCCTCTCCGGGCACACCCTGCCCCTGTCCTTCCCACGCTGGGGCTTATCTCCCGTCTTGTCAGGCGGAGAAGACTTAGCTCACAGGATTCGCTCTCTGCAGTTGCCGAGCTGGAGTCACCCTCTCGAGCAAGGTTTCTCAACCTCTGCATTTCCCTTGTCTTTCGGCGGGAAGGGGCAAGCTTCCTTCAGAATCCCCACGCTCCTGTGTCAGGTGAACTCAAGGCCAGCAGCAACCCCGAATCAGGCTCCTGGGGCTCTTCTGAACCCGGATCCAAAACCTATTCACCCTATGGAAGGAATATCTGCTACTGAACTCCCTGGGGTGGTTGGCATTGAAAGGGGGTCAATGCCAAAATAGGAGGCACAGGCACTCTTACCCTTTGCGAGCTTTGTAGACGACTCCAGACACACTTGTCCATTTCGTGGGGTCAAGTGAAGCCAGTCTGTTGGGTCTCCCTCTCCCTGTCACACTCCTGCACCCCTACTGGCTTTCCCTGGAAACTTCCAAATAAATGCTTCCCTAGGAATCCCCCCGTCGGGCTCTGATGGGAGGGAGCCAGCCAGCTCCATGATCAACTTCAGGAACGGCACTGGTTCTAAAGAGCAACAGAGCTGTGTCTTTAGACGTGTCAATGTTAGAGTGATTGTTTCTTACCACAAAGGCATGTGGAGTGACTCATGCTCTCGTGCACATCAGAAAAAGCCCCCAAAGTGGGCATTTACCTTCACAGGTAAATAAAAACGCCTTCCTTGACTTAACTTACCTAACCATCAAATACCCTTAATAGGTCATGCTTGCCCATCTATGCGCAGCTTCGTTCTCTTGGTCGTTAAATATTTATTTGTTGATTTATTTTTCTCCTCCTCCCTGGGGAACACGCTCATGGATTTTAGAGAGAGGTGGAGGGAGAGAGAGGGGGAAAGAAACATGGGTGGGTCACCTCCCACACGAGACCCAGTAGGTGATTGAATGCACAATCCAGGTGCGTGTTCTGAGCAGGAAGCGAACCCATGACATCTCGCTTTATGGGAGGTTGTTCCAACCAACTGGGGTCACTCTGGCTGAGCGGAATCAGCTCACGTGATTTAGCCACAGATGGGCCTCAGCACAAACCTGCTGAAGGCTGCATATAACACTAGATTTTATTTAATAAAATTTAAACATAATAGCATTTGCTACTCAACACGCCATCGGCCTTTAGGATATTGTTGGCTTCCTTTTATGGCTCCTTGGTCCTAATTCCGCCACGGAGGCCTGTTGCAGCTTTCCGTGCTGCTGTCTTGGCTATGCCTTCTGCACCAGCCTGCTCACGGTGGCTCTGTCTTTACAGGATGGCGGGGTAGGTCGTGATGAGAACCGAATCTTGGTCGGACACACCCTGATTCGCCTTCTGCTGGAGCCTTATTTCCCCAACAGCTGGCTCGCTGGCGTTCAGAGAGAAAGCACTGGAAATGATGCGCAATGAGGTGGGTTTGTTGCTGATTAGACGGGCCTGTTGGAGGGAAGTGAACGGCTTGCCTCGGCTGAGCCCTGGCCTCTCATTCTGTCTCCACCAGGGAACTTTCTGTAAGGTTCTTCCGAGGGCGTTGTCAGGACCTGCGGTCGTTGTCAACACAAATCCCTAGTTTGTGTCTCCCAGCCCTTATCTGGCTGCTTCCTCTCCCATGCGCTTCCTTTTCCTCCCAGCATCCTGACTCCAGTCCCAAGCGCGTCCCAAGCATTTCTCGGTCCTGGGGCTTCCGAGCCAGAGGATGTTACTCATCTCTCCTCATGCCCCACTTCCACCCCTGGCTGGTTGTGTGCGCTTAGATCCCTCTTTGGCTTTGTTGGCTGTTGATCAATTTATCAGCCTCTGTTTTGAAGGAAGTCCCCCCCCCAACTTAAGCCTGGCCCGGGTGTTCCCCCCCTTTTTTTTCAGTCTGACATACAAACGCTACTCCGAGTCAGAGAGCCCTGAGCGCCCACCCCAGGCATCCTGAATCAGAATCTGCTTTTCCGTGGGATCTGCAAGGGGAATGCACAGCAGAGTGGATGAATTCTGCTGTCGAGCTGAAAGTTATGTAAATGCCTCTCTAGTCTAGACAAAGTAGAGGTGAATGTTACATGATACTCAACCCCTAACTCTTTCCACCCTCCCTCCACGTTGGTGGCTAACTCCTTCACTGGGTGCCGGCCGTGCCTTAGCCTTGATGTGGACTGCAGGACACCCCAGAGGCTGTGACCGCGAACTCCAGCCCTGCTGTTGAGACGTCTCGATGGCAGGGGACGGAACCCGCTGGGCTTCTCCCAGAGGTTGGTGTACCTGACCACATGGATGTGGCAGGTAAACTGTGGATGGTTGAGCGAAGGGACACACAGGATGGAGCCGGGCGCTCATGTGATAGGGAGAAGGTGGCAGGGGGTGGACGCAGAAATGTCCTTCATGCACCTGAAGGCTCTGGCTGCCCCTGCACGGCTGTGTCTGAGTTTGTGCTCAGCTGACGGTGGCTCCACAGTGTCTGTGGTACTTCCGGATGGTTCTGCCTGTGCGTGTGTGCATGTGCCCGTGCATGAGTGTGCGTCACCTGTCTACCTCTCTGCATGTTGCACTTGCTCTGCATCACAAAAAAGTTTTTGTCCCCTCAGTTTTATTTTCCCTGCTAATTTCAAGTGCCCGCTTCACTGGTTTGACAGCTAAGAAATCTACTCTTGTTCTTAATTTTTAAAACCTGATTTTAGAGAGAGAGGAGGGCAGCAAGAGAGAGAGAGTACCATCGACGTGTGTTGTCCCGCTTACTGACGCATTCGCTGGTTGATTCCTTATGGGCCCTGACTGGGGGCTGAACCTCCAACCTCCGTGTATCAGGATGATGGTGTAACCAAGTGACCTGCCCGGCCAGGGCTCAGGAAATCCAGCCTTGTATCCGTCCCTCTGCAGGTTTGCTCTGAGGCCCATCTGCAGCTTCACGGAGTCAGTTGGTGCCGCCTGGGACGTGGAAGGCTGGGCAGCGGAGTCCCACAGAGCATGCTGCCTGGGCCGTGGGAAGCGCAGAGGTGCGCCTGGGCACCATGGACACAAAGAACAGGCTGAATGAAACGCAGACACTTTGGCGTGGGTCGGCCACCCCAACCATCGGCATCCGGACAGGCGCTCGCTTTTCCCTTTGGTGTCAAAGCGCATTCCACCCCCTCCGCTCCAGAAGCAGCCTCGGCTGGCTTGTCCGGAGCGCGCGCCAGAGGAGACGCGCGGTGGGAAGCAGATGGCAGGGCTCGTGCTTTGTGAAGACCAAGGCTCGGACAGCACGGCCAGAGCGGCGAGGCCTTTCCCGAGGTCGGTCTGCCCCGGACTCCAGCGAAGCAGCTGCCGGGCTCGCGCCGTGCGGGGGCAGCCCCGTTTGCAGGGGTGGCCCTGGCAGCCCTTTGTTCCCAGGCTCTGCTTCCCATCTGGCCGCGCGAGGCCGCCTGCCGTCCCCGGGGGCCGCCGGGACTCGGGGTCTGCAGGCCGCGAAGCCGGGGCGCAAACGTGGGGCGGCCGCCGGGGCGGAGGGCACCTTGAGGCCCTGCGTTTGTCCTGAACGAGAGATGACGGAGGGGGACTCCGGGGACCCCTTCCCTTTACGCAATTGGAGGAAAATGTGCAAAGGGGCCCGTAATGGGGGGGGGGGGGGGGGGGGGGGGGGGGGGGCAGGTCGAAGGGGATGTGCTTTGTGGCTACCAAGGCGTCTACTAGGTTTATTGATGATAAAGATCCTCATGTTTTTTTCTGTTTTTAGACAAAGATTTGGTTGGTGAAGCCGTGACCTGGAGGTGGCTGTCTTATCTCTAATCTTGACCCGCGTTGCTTGTTTTCGAGCTGCCCTCCGTACCTTTTATTATCACGAGGACTGATATAACGTGGAAACTTTTACGCATAGAGAATCCGACTTTCTGTCTACAATGAAGTACGGAGAACAATTACAGCAGTGAAGGAAATCTGAATAAACTTCAATAACATTCTTTTTTCTAGACACAGTCCCTCTTGCACTTTCACTGAGAGTGTTAAAAACGTCCCCCTGTGTCGCTGAGCCGAGGGAAAAGTGGGACAGAGCTGCGCGGGGGCGGGGGGGGGGGGCGGGCGCAGTTGTGTCTGTGCGCCCGCGTGTGCGCATCTAGTTGGGCCAGGTCCCTTCCCCGTCCTTTACGATATTGTGTTGATTTCAAGTGCAATCCCTGCTTCCGCGGGACAGTTTCCTGGAGCGAGAGGGGCCATGAAGAAAGCAGGGTTTTAAAGTCGCCCACACCAGTCCCCGATTATCAACGTGTTCGGATGCCCGTCACGCACCCGACCAGGGGTGTCCGAGTCCGGTCGGGAAGGGTCGGGCACGCGAGGCCGGCGTTGCTGGGACACCCGTGTGCGGGGCGGTGGATTCCGCACAGCGACGCCCCCCGGGAGGCTCGGTGAAAGGGGAGCAGGCACCCCCGCCGGCCTCTGGCGCTTCCCCCCCCCCAGCCCCCCGCCGTTGCCAACCAGGCGTCCCCCTCGTGAGGCCTCGTGGCGCTGCAGTGCGCGCACCACCCCCACTGAGTCCGGCGCCTTTTCTGCAAGCCCGGGGCCTGGGGCGGGGGGTGGAGGGAGAGGCCCGGAGCACATGACGCCCCCCCTGCCCCGCCCGCCCAGCACATGACCCAGGCCGGCCCGCGGGGTCCCCGCAGACCTGGGCTGCCTCCGAGAGCGCAGCTTATTATGGCCTCCCCGCGCCTCGGGACTTTTTGCTGCCCCACGCGGGACGCCGCCACGCAGCTCATGCTCAGCTTCCAGCCGCGGGCGTTCCACACGCTGTGCCTGGGCAGCGGGGCGCTTCGCCTGGTGCTCGGCCTCCTGCAGCTGCTGCCGAGGCGCCAGCGCGCGGGCTCCAGGTCGCCCGCGGGATCCGCGCCCGCTTCGGCCCGCGCCCCGGCATCCACCCGAATCCTGCGCGTGGCCGGCGCCTGCGACGTGCTCGGCTGCCTGGGTAAGGGCGCACGGGCCGGCTCACAGCGAGGGGCGCGCGGCCCGCGGGCGGAGAGCGGCTTGGTGCGTGGGTGCGGGCGCGCGGCTGGCCGGTGGGCAGGGCGTCTGGCCGCTCGCGGAGCCGGGAAGGCAGCGCTGGTTCCCCAGGGAGCGGGCCGGAGGACCGGCAGCGCCTGCAAAACAAACGGGCGACCGAAGTGATGCCCCAGGGACATTCGTTTCTCCAAAACCAGTTGCTCATCGGGAGTGTGCTAGAGACCCTTCAGGGCAGTGAGGCTGAGCCCAGAGAACAGAATGGGCACGGCACGATTCCACGCGGGGGGAGACTGACTAACAGTCCGTCGTGTGTGTGTGTGTGTGTGTGTGTGTGTGTATGCGCGTGTTTCCCTTTCCCAGGTTTGCGTTTCAGAGCCCGGGGGTGGGGGGGGCAGGTAGATGCAGCCCCAAATTCTGCTGCCGCCTCTTCTCTGTGGGCCACCAACTAAGGATGGCTTCACATTTTTTAATGTGTGTTTTTTTTTAATAAAAATAGAATACTATTTCCCGGCATATCAATACACCGTGACATTTCGGTGCTGGTGTCCATCAGTGAACTTCTATGGGGACACCATGGGGGGTGGAGAGGGACATTGCACAAGGTCCAGGGCCGCCTGGGGCAGAGGGGGAGGCTGACAGGGAAAGGGTGGCCCACAGACCCTGACATATTTGTTGACTGGCCCCCAGGGCTGCTTTACCTGTGGCATGGCGCCTTTGTCACATGGCACTGTGTGGAGACCTCAAGCTAGATGTTGCTGGCCTTGTGCTTAACTGCTTATCTTGGGAAATCTCCAGCGTATATAAACGGGCAGGCACTGTATAAAGAACCCGCCACCTCGCTTCCCGCTGGGTTCATTGGAAGCGAGTCCCAGAATGTGTGTATTTCATTCGTGGGGATTTCAGCGTGCCGTGCCGCTCTAGAAAAGAACACGCCACGCACATCTGCAACACCAATGTCGTTGTCACCTAACACAGTGGAAAGCAATCCCTTAACATCACCGGTGCACGTCCAGCCGTGTCCTACGTGTTGTTTTCCTTAGTGGTCTCATAAATGTTGTTTCACAGTGGGCTTGTCCGCATCGGGGCCCACACAGTTGTCCACCCTTGGCAGTTGCCTAATAGCTCCTGACCATTTTGGAATTGTAGTTTTTCAGGAATGTGTGCTCTTTTTTTAAAAGAAGACTTGATTTATTTATTTTTAGAGACAGGGGAAGACAGGGAGAGAAACGTCAATGTGTGGGAGAAATAGCCATTCGTTGTCTGTTGTACGCTCCCTGATCAGGGACCGAACCTGCAACCCAGGCATGTGCCCCAACCCGGAATCGAACTGGTGGTCTTTTCCTTTATGGGCTGACATCAACCAACTGAGGACAATAATGTTTATGTTAACAATTTTTTAAAAAACGTATTGGTTTTAGCCCCAGCTGGTGTGGCTCAGTGGATTGATTGCTGGCCTGCAAGCCAAAAGATCACTGGTTCGATTCCCAGTCAGGGCACAGGCCTGGGTTGTAGGCCAGGTCCTCAGTCAGGGGCATGTGAGAGGCACCCACACATTGATATTTCTCTCCCTCTTTCTCCTTCTCTTCCCTTCCCCTCTCTCTAAAAATAAATAAAATCTTTAAAAAAATGTATAGGTTTTAGAGAGAGAGGAAAGTGGAGAAAGAGAAACACAGATTTGTTGTTCCACTTATTTTTGTATTCACTGGTTGAGTCTTACATGTGTCCTGACCAAGGATCGAACCCACAACCTTGGCACAGTGGGATGACGCTCTAAGCAACTGAGCTATGCGGCCATACCTAGTGATGTTGGTTCTTAAAGCAAAGGCCATGGATGGTATTCGAACTGGCCTCCACCTCCAGGACCTGAGCTGATGGGCACAGCTCACGGGTGTGTGCCCCAGGGCCCAGTTGTCCCTTTATTGCCCATGTGATGGGGGACACTCAAGAAGCTTGAGTACAAATCAGTGGTACGGAATGCAAGTCACTTTCTGAGAGTTGAGGGAGTGTGACAGGAAGCAATAGTTACTTCCTATTAAAGTCAGTTTGGTGCAGGGATTAAATCCAAAATTGGTTTTCTGCCCCATTCTACTAAGTCGTTTTTGGAAAAGTTTCTTAACAGTGATTGAATTCCTGTAATTTGAATATGCAGAAAAAGAGATGCACTCAAACTTCTTCTGAGAGCCAGTGGGATAATATTTGCGTATTCCTTCATGTTTACAAGGGAGGTGGATGATGCGGGCAAATGAGCAGAGGCGGAAGTCACAAAAGCTGGGTGACTGGAAGCGGTCACAGAAAAATAAGAAATGAGGATGCCTGTCTCACAGGAGTGTTCACTGGGCACCAAGGAGCACAAAATGCTGAGAATGCTATCTTTTTTCCTGGAGAAGTAAAGCATTGTTTTTGTTAGCGGTGTGCTGATAACGAGCGGATCTATTGTACTTTTCGTGTTTGTAGTTGTGTAGTTCACATTGAGTGGTGTGTCATGTAGTGTGTAGTTAGTGCATTACATGGTATATGTGCACTAGTGTGTCACGCAGTCCACTAGTATTCACTAGCCCATGGTGTATACATCTGTGCTGTTTGACAGTTCCTCTTCCGCAGACTCTAACCAAGCACATGCCTGAATCCCGGTATTGTAACCAGTGCGTGCTTTAACAAAGCATTGTAGCTAGTGCGTGCATTAACGCAAAACATTGTAGCTAGTGCGTGCTCTCACGCAAAGGATTGTAGCTAGTGCGTGCTCTCACACAAAGGATTGTAGCTAGTGCATGCATTAACGCAAAACATTGTAGCTAGTGCGTGCTCTCACGCAAAGGATTGTAGCTAGTGTGTGCTCTCACGCAAAGCATTTTAGCTAGTGTGTGCTCTCACGCAAAGTATTGTAGCTAGTGCATGCTCTAACACAAGCATTGTGTTCCTTAACCAAGAACCTTGTTTCATACGATAAGGGTGTGCAGTGTTTTGAGGAGAATTAGATCTCTGTATCTAAGAGAAAAAGCCTCACAAATGATAATGTCAGAAGGCAATTTCCAACAGCTGGTTTGTGAACATCTTCAATGTACGTGTTAAAAGAGCAAATCAAGGGTCTTTTTTAACTTCGAAAGTGTGCTTTTTCAGTCATTCTTTTTGTATGAATAAGAGTTCATGTGGCCCTGGCCGGGTGGCTCGGTCGGAGCATCATGCCATACACCGAAAGGTTGTGGGTTCAATTCCCGGTCAGGGCTCTTACTTGGGTTGTGGGTTCGATCACCGGTCAGAGCGCAAATGGAAGGGAACCGAGCAAAGTTTCTGTCTCACATGGATGTTTCTCTGTCCCTCTCTCCCCCCTTCTGTCTGTCTCTCTAAAATCAATGAAAATATCCTCGGTGAGGAGTGAAAAAACCGAGCTCATGGACATTAAAAATATAGCTGAGAAGTCCTGATTGTCACTGATATAATCACTCCCTAATGCCAAGCAGACACGAAACAGAGGGACAGGTAATGATGGCTTCCCTGGAAATCCCAGTGTCTGGCCAGGCTTTGCCACTACAGCAGTTTTCTGACTGACTGGGTCTTATTTTTCTCTTTCTGTGCACAGAATAGCACGTGCATTGCTTCTGTCCCTGACTCCCTCCCTATCGATCTAGTAATCCATCAATTAATCCATCAAAGTGTCCATTCATCCATGCACCGTTTTTTTTACCGAGTAACAACAAGTCGGCTTTGGATGTGAATGACGACCAGATACAAAGCAATTGTCGCATCGAATTCTCGCTCAGGTATCGTCGTGCGGTCGGCCGTGTGGTTAGGATTCCCCGATTTCGTCGAAAACATCTCCAGAGAAGCGGCAAACGGGACAGACATGGGGCCTGCCGCCTTCTGCGTGGGCAGCGCGGTGAGTGCGCCCCCCTGGTTTCCCGTCCTCTCCGCGGTGCGCCCGGTGGGCTCTCCAAAGAGGGCCCCCCACCCCCACATCATCACCACCAGCCACAGCGGAGGCACTGGAGTTGGTCAGAAACACAAATTGGAGACCCAGCTGCCTCTGCAGAAACGGGGATCAGGACCCTGGGGAGGGGGCCTGGAGGTGTGCTGTGGCTTCTCCCCCACCCCACCCCACCCTACAGTCCTTACCTTAGGTACAGCCACCATCAGAAGCAGCTGGCAAAAAAAAAAAAAGGTATTGATTGTTGTGAATATTATGCTGGTGGAACACCCCCGTGCGCGCCCCAAGGAGTGCGTGCGTCAGGCCAGACCGGAGGCATGTGCACCCCGTGCGCTTCTAACCGGGGGCCCCACCCCGGGAAGACCTTTCTGTGTCCTTCCCGCGCACACACCTTTGCTCTCAGCAAACGAGCTTCCCGTTCAAAGACGCGTGAGCCCCGTGCCCGCCGAAGCGCCCACGGGAGGCCTTGCTCCGCCTGGCCCCGTGCGCCCCACGGCGGGGCTCGCAGGTGCACTTGGCTGAGCCTGAGCGCCTCCGGTCCCGGCCATGCGCAACCCCAGTTTCCGCGCTACCCACGTGGGTGGGGGCCAGGCTGTCACCTGTGGCCCCCCACGTGGGAGGGAGGGCACCCCCAGCGCGTTTCACACAGTGGTCTCAGGACGACGCGCGGCCCCGTGTCCCCGGGGCTCTGACGCCGCTGTCCGCCCCCACAGGTGTGGATCCAGGCGCTGTACAGCGCCTCCTTCTGGTGGCTGTTCTGCTACGCGGTGGACGCCTACCTGGTCATCCGGAGGTCCTCGGGGCTGAGGTACACGTGCATGCCCTGCGGGGAACGTGCCGATGGGGTCAGTGGTCCATAATTCAGCGCCGGGCACGCGGCAGGCCCTGGGCAGCTGGGACGGTGACGCACGAGCGACAGGGACACACAGTCGCACACAACCTGAGTGACCAGCAGGAGGGCGGGGAGTGTCCGGAGCCTGGCCGCAGGTCCGGGATGCTTTTGAGCCTCAGGAAGCTCATGGCGTACTTCAGTCCCCTTGGATGGGCCCTGCTTGCCTTTTGAGAGAACAGCTTTGTAAGGTCCACCCATGTCCGTGGGTGAGATCCATTGCCTTTTCCTGCTCGCACAGAACGGTGTGACCGTCACTCTCCACTCTCCCCTGCTCCGCAGCTGGGGCCAGGCCACGAATCTGCGTTCTCTCTCAGATTTGCCTATTCTGCACATTTCCCATAAATAGAACCCAGCTTCTTGAACTTGGGCCTCAGCTTTTCCGAGGTTCATGGGCGGTGCAGCACATACCACTTTATTCCTGTTCGTTGCTGAGTAGTATTCCACTGAAGGGCATATGGCATTGTCTCCACGGACCAGCTGATGGGCACTCAGGATGTTTCCATCGTCTGGCTATGAGGGACAATGCCGGGCGGAACATTTGTACCCGAGAGTTTTCATCACAGACTCAGGGTGCACAGCGAGGAGTGGGATTCCTGCATCATGCAGTGACTGTGTATCGCCTTGCACACTGCCTTCCCAAGAGCTGTACCATTTTACCTTCTCACCGGCAAGGCACGGAGGTTCCACTTTCTCCGCACCTGTGCCAACAGCACTTGTTATTTTCTGGGCCTTTGTTCGGTTTTGACCATTTTTAGCCATCCTGGTACGTGGGAGGTGGTGTCTCGTTGGGGTTTTGACTTCCCCAATGGCCATCAGAGGGCCTCCTTTACAGAAATGTCTGTGCAATTCCTTGGCCCGTTTTTCATCGGGCCGTTGGCTCTTTTTTATTATTCAGTTGTAGAACTGCTTTATATATTCTAGATTCAACTACCTTATTATACATATGATTCAGGAATATTTTCTCCCATTCAGTGAGGTGTCGTTCTACTGGCTTGATGGCATCCTTTCAGGTACGAAAGGTTTTACTTTTGATAAAATCCTTATTTTTTGGTTTCTTGTGATTTTGCTGTCATTGAAGAAACCCCTGATTTTTTTATGCCTGTTTCCTTTGAAGAGTTTTATGGTCGGAGTACTTGGAATGAGGCCTGGGATCCACTTTGAATTGATTTTTGTGTGTCAGTGAGGAAAAGTTCACCTTTCCTCTTTTTTATGTGGATATCCAGTTGTCTGAGTACAGTTTGTTGAATGAATTCACTTTTAGGGTCAATACAGGAATGAAGTACAGATACAGTCAGCCTGGAGAACGCACTGGGCAGTCTTAGTGGGCCCCTGCTCTGAAATCTCTGGTCTTCCTTATGCATATGACATTATTAACGTGGCCTCACTGGTCTGAGGTTCAAGGCTTACTCCACCTTTCTGCTTTTCCTTCTGACCTTTTTACTTTGATCCGCAAGCTGTTGCACATCTGTCTAGAATCTACCTATCTCTGCTTGTAGAAATTCTCTAGGGAAGACATTTAAAGGTAGCTAACCAGATGTATCTCAGTGAGGATGAGTTTTTGCTACAGAGAACAATCATGACCTAAGTAAGATAGGAATTTCTCCATCATGCGAAAAGAGGCCAGAGGTAAGCAGTGCAGGCCACCTGATAGACAAGGGACCCAAGCTCCTTCTGCCTTCCTGCTCCACCCTCCTATTACGTGACTTCCATACTCAAGGTGTCATGGCCCAGGAGAGCTGCTGAAGCTCCAGCCATCACATCTGCATTCCAGGCAACAAGAAGGGGGAAGTGAGCAATGTGAAAGGGACCTCCCTTTAGGCAGCCTCCCTGGGAGTTTCACACCCTTCCACTTGTACCTCGTTGACCAGAACTTAGTGTCATGGCTGCACTTAGCTGCCAGAGAAGGCAAAGAAATAGAGTTCGTTCACCGGTCATGCTGCCGCTCTGCACGCCACCCAGGTTCTAGGACTAAGAGAAGGGAGAATGTTTGTGGGTGAGCAGCTGGCAGCACACAAAGTTCTTGTCCCTGCAGCTCAGTAAGACTGTGTGCTCTTGTCTGGTGGCCCCCTCACCCTGTTGGGGAAGGATCAGAGCTATGGCACACTACAGAGAGCTACAGACCACCACGTGTAGGGATCAGAGGAGCCTCCAAGCGCTGAGAGGAAGCTGGAAGAGTTGTCTGCTTCCTGCTGTTATTGCAGATGGGGGCATGGCCTCACCCCGCACCCTTGGGGAACTGGGGTCGGGCAGGGCAGCCTGGAGCTGGCTGGATCTGGAGGACAGGCCGACCCCGGAGAAGCCCTCTGCTCACCCACAAGCATTGAGAACCCACCTGGAGGCTCCGTGTGAGGATATGCAGAATGCTGGGGCTGTGCCAAGGGTGGCTTCCAAGGGCTTGCCCATCATCATTCAGGAGGCAAATGTCCCAGGATGCAAAATGGAAAACACGCGGAAGCCTCCCAAAGGCAGGAGCAAGGGCAGGGTGGAGCCCGCCTGCAGGTGGCAATTAGGAGGCCGCAGCTGGTGGGGAGGCGTCCCTGAGGGGTTCCAGGGCAGGGGGCCAGGCTTTGCAGGGACGGGTGGGTTAAATTCCACATGCCCTTCTAGAGCCTTCCATTCCTGCGCTATTTTCTTTGGCAGGGGATTGTGAGAAGGATGGTTCCTTCCAATCCGAATCCTAAAAAAAGGCCATTAAAGGTTAACATTTAAACTGCTGCTTTGGTTCCACGCGTGGGATACGCAGGTATAACAACAGAAGGCACTGGAGCCCTGGCCAGGCAGCTCAGTGGGTTAGAGCATCATCCCCCTACACCAAGGCTGTGAGTTCGATCCCCAGTCAGGGCACATGCAAGAATCAACCAGTGAATGCATCAGCAAGTGGAACCACAAATTGTTCTCGCTCTCTTCCTCTCACACATCCATAAGTGTTTTAAAATATAGAAAAACGTGAACAAATAAAAGGCACTGATGGGAAAAGACATTAGTTGAAGTCACTGCCTGCTCTAAGAGAAAAGGGGGTCTGGGCGGGCCTTCTAGTGGTGTTCAGTCCCGGGCTGCTCTTCACTGTGGCCGCCTGGGAGTTCAGACTCAGCCTTGGGTGTGGGCTTCTCGGGCTGCATCAGTGACCGAAGGGGCTGCCGCTGCCTGTGCCACCTGGTGTCAAACAGACTCTGACCCCCTGTGGCATTGGGGCCAGGACACCTTTGAGGTGTTGGTGAGCAACAGCCCTGGCCTGGCCCCTGGCTCCCTCCTTCCCTGCTGAGGACGCCCTGCAGCCCGAGGTCAGGGTCAGGGATGGAGAGACGGAGGGCTCTGTGCGGCCATGCAGCCCTGGCAGAAAGCCACTCATTTTTGGAAGTCACGTACAAAGTCCCTGGCTCCTGGCCACGCCACACCCAAGACACAGCCATCCCCAAGCTGCTCCGGGGCTGGTTATAATGGGGAGGCAACACGTGCTGTGGTATTGCCTTGTGCAGCTCACTCCGTTAGTGCCGTCTCTGTCCCTCCCCTCCCGTCCCCTGCAGGAGGGCGCGCTTTGTCTCTGATCCCTGACCACTCCCCGTGTCTACACAGCTGGCCTTCCAAGTTAAAATGCTGATGAGGTTGGCCAGCAGCCTTGGCTGTCGCCCACAGGAGGCAGATGCAAGGCTGCATTGGAACAGTTGGGAGGCTCTTCCTGTGCCCAACGCCTCCGTCTTCCTGGCCCCACCTACAAGGCTGGCCGCCTCGACTCCTTTGGGGGAACGGGGTGGGGCGGGTGGGAGCAGGGAGAGGCAGGGTAGAGACTGCCAGAGAATGTGACCTATGCGGGGCGGCTGGGGAGTAGTGGGCAGTAACGGAAGCTCCCCGCTCTCTGGCTGCATCCTCGACACCCGCTTCTTCAGAGAACTTGTCGGTTTGGAGTGGGCTTTCAGACACACGTGTTAGATACACGGGTGACTTGGGGAGATAGGGGACAGGAGCACCATGCGTTCGGGGCGAGCCAGGTGCTTATGAGGCGCTGACCCCCTCACCCTTGGAAGGCTTATCGGAGCCAAAGGAGCCAGACACAAAGCCCGCGTTGTATATAACCTCATTTAGCTGAAATGCCGTAACAAGCAAATAAATGCACAGACAGAGAAAGTGGGTTTGGGCATTGCCAGAGGCTGGGGACAGGAGGAGCAGGGGTGACCCGGGGTTTCCTCTGGGGTGGGGACCATGGTTTGGGGCTGGGTCGAGGTGGCACCACATCGTGCCTCTCCTGAATGCCACTGAGTCGTCCACTTTAACGTGCTTAGTTTTGTGTTCTATGAATTCTACCTCAAAAACAAAACAAACCCCAAAAACAAGAACTCAGAGGCAAAAGAAAGCAGCTCTTTGCCGTGGGCCACCCTCCAACCGTGTCCTGCCCCCGGGAGCGTGGAGTGGGCAGGAACCGCGTGGCCGGAGTGCACCCTCTGAGCTGTGGCCCGTCTGCTGCTCTCCTAGCATCCTGGTGCTCTACCACATTATGGCCTGGGGGCTGGCCGCCCTGCTCTGTGCCGAGGGGCTGCTCATGCTCTACCACCCGTCCCTGTCCAGGTAAGCCAGCCTGCCAACCTGCCGGCTCACCTGCGCTCTCCTGGCGGGGGGTGAGGGGGTGTCCGGTCTGGCGGGTCCAGCCGGTGTTGGGGCCCGTGGGGGTTGGTGCTCTCCGGCTCTGCCACTGAGCCCTAGTAGGTGGCACGCCGCATGCGTTTCCCTACCCCTGCCTTTCTCATTGGTGCGGGTGGCTGGCTGCACGCACAGTGTGCCTTCAATTCTCTCTTCCTCTTTGCCGTTTTCCCTGTGTTTTTGCACTTCTCACCTGTGTGTGGCACTACAGCAGGTCCCCGTGGTGGCTGATGACGCCCCTGATCCTTCCGTGGAAAGCCCGGTCCCTCTGCCTGCAAACACCCAGTGGGGGGATGCGCTCTCTAACCATGAGACACGGTATCCACTGAAATACAAGGCTGGGGGTCCCAGTTGCTCAAGGAGAGCACCCGCATCCATTCATGGGTTGGCCTGGCAAGGCAGGCCCAGCGCAGAGGAGACACTCAAAACCTTACTCGTTCTTTGCGTGCCTTTGGCTTACCTGAATTGTGCGCCTGTTTCTTGCACAGAGCCTGGGGGCAAGTCCCCCACGCTGGGTGTCTTTTCCTTTCCCTGACGTTTCCCACCAGGGAATTGTAGTGTCTCCCCACAGTTCAGCCCTGGAGGTCCCCCCACTGACGAGAGAAACAAGATGGGTCGCCCTTGCTCATTCACGCACGAGAGCTATGACTCACGTGTCCTTTGGCAGAGTCAGAAGCAGATTTGTGTGCCTGTGTCTCTTGCTTTCATCCTCTCGTCTCGGCTCCCGGGTGAAGTAGGCACCTTCCAGAATCACCTGGTTCTCCTCCTTCAGGTGTGAGAGGGGCCTGGAGCACACCATCCCACACTATGTCACCACGTACTTGCCACTGCTGCTTGTCCTCGTGGCCAACCCCATCCTGTTCCGCAAGACGGTGATGGCAGGTAAATAGTGGGGGCGTCCTCCCGGTGTGTGGCCTCAGGTGCAGCCGTGCCTTGGGTTCAGATACTGGCACGCGCTGTCCTTCTGGGATTATCTGGGACCACTGCGTTCATTCCTCGGCCTGCAGAGACAGAAGCAGCATAAACTCGGAGAAAGTGAGCAGCTTCCATCCGTGAAAGTGAGCACGCCGGCTTAGGGAGGGGATACCCAAGTTCACTGCCAGTGTGAGCTCACGGCCAGCACTCACGGACATCTCTGTCCCCGCTGGGCTCCTCCTGGGTCTGCTGGGGGTGTGACGTGGAGGTCCCAGGAGTGGCTCTGCAGCACTGTGCAGGTGACACAGGAGCAGAAGGAGAGGACAGGGGTGGGGGAGGGCATGGAGCGCCGTCTGAGGCGTCGGGGGCCTGGTTACTCCCAGGGTGTACTTGGCCTCCGTCTATTCTCAGCCGGGCAGGAAAAGGAAGTAATCACAGGATATGAATCCAAGGCAGCAGTAAGAACCGGGTAGGGGGATGTGGTCACTCAGCACAACTCACTGGAAAGCCACCTGGGCTGGGGCTGGGGACTTGCGTTCCAGCCCCCTGTCCCCTGTCCAGCTGCCAGAATCTCTCAAGCGCAGAATGAGGATGAGGAAGGCCACTGAGGACCAGCTGATGATGGGTGAACTTCAACATACATGATGCACACTAACGCTGGGAACAGGAAGTTATCGTGGCTCTGGGTGTCACTCTTTTCATATCCCTGTTTAAAAATAGTGTATTAGTTGGAGCCTTTTTCACACAAAATTGCACTGCAGCAGTAGTGATTCGGTTATAGCCAATGAAAATGACAGGAAAAAGGAAAGACATTCACAAGGATGCTAACAGTGGTCGTTGCTAGGTAGGCCATGGGTCATTCATTTTGGACACGGTTTTCTATTTTCCCACTTGTCTGTAAGGAAAAATTTTAAGTCTTTCAACGTTTTAAAATAGCAAGCGTGCATCGTTTCTGTAATAGAAAATATAAATCTTTAAAAATAAAGCTCCCCGCCCTGGGTGGTATGGCTCAGTGGATTGAGTGCCGGCCTGCAAACCGAAAGGTTGCTGGTTTGATTCCCAGTCAGGGCACATGCCTGGGTTGCGGGACAGGTCCCCAGTAGGGGGCGCATGAGAGACAACTGATCTGATATATCTCTTGCACGTTGACGTTTCTCTTCCTCTCTTTCTCCGTTTCTTCCTCTCTCTCTGAAAGTAAATACATAAAGTCTTTAAAAAAGACTAAAGTTTCCGAACTAGTGAAGTCCAAACACAAATCCAGAGTTTAATACATAGTCCTGCACCCACGTTCATTTCCTTGTGACAGAGGGGACCGTAGTCACGTCAAATGTGAACTGTAGGCGAAGCTGAGTACAAGTGAACAGAAACATTGTGTTACATGTGTGTATCTTTCGTGAATCTAAACCAGTTTCAAGGTAAACATTTTAAATTCCCACGCTCCCTCGAGTCTGCAAGAAGGGCAACACGGGAGCTGCGAGGAGACCACGGCAGTGCATTGCCGGGCTCCCCGCGTGCCCAGCTTTTTGCTCCTGGGCTCACGCAGACTTGATTGGCCCCCCTGTCCCTCGGGTGGCATCAGTAATGACGTCCTGTGCACCTCCCCTCTGTTCTCTGCAGTGGCCTCCTTACTGAAAGGAAGACAAGGCATTTACACAGACAAGGAGCGCCGGATGGCGGCCGTCATCAAGATGCGATTTTTCAAGATGATGCTGGTCTTCGTGGTCTGGTCGGTAACCTTCCTTCTGCCCGCCCTCACTGTCACTGGGAAGGGGCACGCACGCCCCAAAGGGAGGGGTCTGTGACAAAGAAAGCGTTGACACTGTACTTGGGGCCCGTGAGACGGGTTGGCAAGCCCACAACCTGCGAATCTCCGCCAAGAGTCAAATCTACCGAAATTAGATATAAAGCCCCAGCTGTACGCCTCTGGGGCCCCCTGCTAGGGTTAACAGCCTCGCCACACCTTCGCAATCCACCCACTGGCATCTGTCTTGGCCTCAGGATGCCTGTGTCGAGGAAGACACAAGGGTAAGGGCACGTCTTGGGTGTCATGCCTCATAGCTGAGGCCGGAAGAGTAGAGAGCAACTTTCGGCTCCTCAGTTTCCCCACCTCAGGCGTTCTGCCCCAGCGTTGCAGGTGGATGCCTCCAAAACAGACCTGTGGACCGTGCAGCGCAGACTGGGAGCGGAAAACCGTTGGCTGCCACTGTCTGATATGACGATGTTTGGATAGTCTCCAAGGAGACGCGAACATGAGCTCGTAAAACACACCGCCAGCGTCCTTTCTGTCTTACGGGTCTACCAACAAGAACGTCAAAGAATTCAAACATGACCTGTCACGAGAAGGTTTGCTTTAGACTCTCATCAGAACGCTCTGTTCCTCTTCCAGTGGAGACTGAGTTCTGGGGGGTTTCGTAGAGGATTCGTCTGTCTCCGCTGGAGACAGAGAGAAGCAGTTCTATCTCTGAATCAGACTCTGCCCACGCCTTTATGGTCCATTACTATTTGACAAAAAGGGGGCACGAGCTTACAATAAAGACAGTCTCCTCAATACATGGTGTTGGGACAGCTGGACAGCTACGTGCAAAAAAAGAAAAAATGAAACTAGACCACCAACTTACGCCATATGCCAGAATAAACTCAAAGTGGATAAAAGACTTAAATATAATTCGTGACACCACAAAACTCCTGGAGCAATACACAGGCAGGGAAATTTCAGCTATCACGTGGAGAAAAGGATATTTCATCCAATTCTGAGGCGCCGGCTCCTCCCTGCTGGTCCCCCCGGCAGGGCTGTTCTGCGCCGACCCCTTCCCCGACGCCCAGCCTTAAAACACATTCTGCTGCCTGCTCTCTAACCGCGGGCCGTTTTCTTCCTAACAGTTGGGTGTCGAACATCATCAACGAAAGCCTTTTATTCTACCTTGAGATACAGCCAGACATCAACGGAGCCTCCTTGAAATATGTCAGAAACGCAGCCAAGACCACGTGGTTTATCATGGTAGGTCAGCCTCGATGTTAAATTTTCTTCTTGGGAAAAAAAAATAAAAAATCAGGAGCTGAAAAAATAACAGCCCCACTCAGAAGTATGATGTCTTGTTATTGAAACAGACATGGGTTGGACAGGCCCCTGGAACAGTACTCTGTGGGTACAGCTTGGGGAGATCCGTGTGGCTCAGTGTGTCAGGGCTCTCAGGCGGATCTCAGGGAATTTACCTTGAAGAAATGTTTCAGGCTGGGAGAAAGCCAGACGGATGGAGGTAGTCCTTGTAAAATTATCCATAAGTGTAAAGCGTTACAGACGACCCGAATTTTTGAAGAAGGGGAATAAGGAGGTAAATTCCAGTCTTTCGTCTTGCTGGAATATTATGTGGATGCTAAGAATGACAATTAGGAAGTCTCTGGTGTTAGGTGAAAGAGGCAGGAGGTAAAAATGATGCTGGATAGCCCTAACTGCGGTGGCTCAGTGGCTTGACGGTCGCTGGTTGGATTCCTAGTCAGGGCACACGCCTGGGTTGCGGGTTCAGTCTCCAGGCCTGGTATGTACGAGAGGCCACCAGCTGATGTTTCTCTCTCACATCGATGTGTCTCTCCCTCTCTTTCTCCCTCCCTTCCCCTCTCTGTAAAAATAAATAAACGAAATCTTTAAAAACTCACACTAAACACAACCACGTAATAACGCAGGCATGAAAAACATACTGCCCAGAAACCCACGAGATGATAGGGTGGAAACACTGTGGGTGGACACCACCCCCCCCTCCCCGGTGTTTCCATGACATTGCATTTATAACAACAAATGCACACGGGTCGTTTGTGGAGACAGGCAGGGTGCTCTGCACAGAATGCGCATTCACGTCGCTTCAGACTTGAAAGCAAGACCTCTGTTCACAGCCTCCCTTCCCATGCCCTTCACACCTTGGAGTCTCTGTTGCTGCCCTTGGTTCACGTCCCACGTACTCACCACATGCCCGTGAGGAATGCTTCCTGGAGCTGCTTGTTGCCTCAGGAGCCTTGGTTCGGTCAAAACCAGCTGGTCCGGGTGAGGCCAGCCAGGGGGCGTCCTGGGTGGCATCTGTCACTCCACACGTGCCCAGGGCTGTAAGCCCCGCCAGCCTGCCCTCACTGCTGACTCTTTCTGTGTCCCCCTCCCTCAGAGCATGCTGAATCCTGCCCAGGGGTTTCTCTTGTCTCTGGCTTTCTATGGCTGGACTGGCTGCAGTCTGGGCCTGCAGTCTCCCAGGAAGGAGGTCCAGTGGGAGCCCATGATGCCCTCGACCACCGAGCAGGCCTTCCCCACCCACGACGGCTCCTGCATGCCCCGCGACAGTCCCGCTCCCAGGAAGGTGGCACGTGTGAATGGGCACACTTCTGACGAGGCCCTGAGCGTGCTGTCTGGAGGTAAGGCCGATCCGCGGGGAACAGTCCCGGGCTCCCCCGAAGTCCTTTAGCAAACACGGTGATGTGGGTTGTCACGCACTTGAGGGTACGCACAGAACGTTATGGTGGCCCATGTTGACTGTGATCTTGCATTTCATCACCCACCGCGCCTTGCAGTCTTGTAATGCAGCTGTCTGCTTAGTTATTAAGCACTGTAGCCTTGCATTAATTACAAATGTCCCCCCAGAATGGGTGGCATTTTGAAAAGGAGGTAAATTGTTCCCTGGGACCCGTCACTAACACTTGCTATGATCAGTAGTACCAGTAGTGGGATCTATGCACGGTCTTTGGAGATTGTAGGGGGCTTGACTGATCCAGATCACGTGAGGGACGTTTAAGAAAAGAAAGCAGGCAGGCCGCGTGCTGGCTCTTTGGATCTGTTCTTCGCATTTAGACACCAGCGCTGTGTCCTTCAAAGTGCATGCCCTGCGGAACCCAAACGTGGTCCTTCAGGAGCGTAGAAAAGGATGCAAAACCCACTGCAAACTTTCAGCGATTCCAATCCCTTTGCAAACTTCCCACGAAGCTCTGAGAAAAGGCCTGCACTCTCAGATACGTTGGTGACCAAACACCAACCCCCCCGCCCCCGGGGTCCGCCTGCCGGTTCACGTCTCTGAGCAGGCTGGCTAGCTAGTGTTCGGAGCTCAGACTCACGTTCGCCCACCCTCTGCGTGTAAGCGGGCTGTCCTGGTCAGCCCCCTCAAACCGTTACATTTCAGCTCCTCAGCCACTGCAAACCACATTTCCTCGATATACCGCCACCAAACACAAAACACACAAAGTTGGGGGTTTAGGCTGGTGCAGACTGTTTTGGAGACGTCCCGTTTGGGGGTTTAGAGTGGCACATTGACTGAAGCAGCCGTCGTAGCTGCACGCGCTGAGTTCTTACACCAAACTCCTCACTGTGAAGTCAGTTTTGCCGACGGACTATTCCCTTCTCTCTGTGTTAGGGTTCCTTGTAGGGTTTTGTTGTGGCAAAAATATGTCTCTTGGTGAAAAAGGGTTTGAACGTCCCCACTCTGACACCCGCGAAGTTTGAACTGCTGTGGCGATTTGGTGACAGTTTGCAGTGGAGAGGCAAATCGATCCTTGAGCGAGGGGGGTCTTTGGCAGCTATGGTTTCAGGGCAGCCCACTGGTTCTCCAAACAAGGGTTTGGGAAGCTGAGCGTCGGAATGATGAAGAACGTGGAGTGAGTGTGTTCGGGCTGTAGGGTCTGCTCTTCCTTCTTCAGCTGGCGCTGGGGTTGGGCAGAGATGGCACTGAATTCTGTCCAACCCCTTCCCCATCCACTGTCTCCACCTTCCAAACGGGTTGGCACCTTCATCCCTGTGGGCAGTGGGCATTGGGTCACTCTCTGTGGTGGGGGGGTCCTCAGCACTGGAGGGTGTTGAGCAGCCTCCCTGGCCCCCACCCACCACATGCCAGGAGCTCTGTTTGCAATTGTGACAACCAGAACTGTCTTCAGACATCAACAAATGTCCCCTGGGGAATACAGTGACCTGAGGTCAGGACCAGTGTCTCAGAATAATTAGGCTTCACAAAGCTCACATCTACCAGCTTGCTTTGCCGCACGTGCCCACATGGAGCCAAAGACACCACCCAACCCAAACCACTCTGTGCAGAAATAACGTGAATTGCAGCAAGGAAAACAGATGTATGGCTTCAGAAATGAAACTCATTGTTCAGACACATTGAAGGAGGGTTTGTTTTCGGGGGATGAGCTTGGTTGGTACTCTCGGGCACAAGAACACTGTAATCGGGCACCTTGAAGGGAAACAGTTGTTGTACAAAAGCTACGAAACAGAGACCGTGTGTTTGCAGACTCTCAACTGGTCCGATCCTTCCTCCAGGATGAGGGACCCACCCATGGAGTTGCTGATCGCGCGGTGCCCGCCACCTGGGGAAGGAGCCAAAAACTGTATGTGCCAATTTCTGGCTTTGTTTGCATCCCCATCCTGGCATTTGAAAGTGCTTGAGCCCGTCTTGGGAAGTGAAGGAAATGGAAAACACCGCAAGTGACAATGAAGCTGCATCGCAATCTGCCCGTGCCCCCGTCGCCACCAGAAACGGGGTCAGTCAGCACTTCCTCTGATTCTCTCCACAAGCTGTGGCGTGGCTCCGCCCGTCCGAGGTCCAGAGTTTGCACACGGACACTTCAGAAAACGCAGAGGTAGCCCTGACCTATGGGGCTCAGTGGGGTGGGAGTCATCCCACAAACCAAAAGGTCACCGGTTCAATTCCCAGTCAGGGCACATGCCTGGGTTGCGGGCCCGGTCCCCAGTAGGGGGCGCTCCAGAGGCAACCGCACAGTGACATTTCTCTCTCTCCCTTCTCTTATCTCTAAAAAGAAGTAAAATCTTTTTAAAAAGAGAGAGAGAAAAAAAAAAAAAGCAGAGACCCCCGCGGAAGATGATGCAGTGTCTTCATAGGTGAATGAGACTCTCTTTGAGACCTGACGTGCACTTTCCGTCAGTGTCTATTTTGGAAAAGCCTAGAAGGAAATGCCTTTCTTATCAATCGTGGAGTTTGGATCGTGTCACGACTGCTGAAGTTGCGCGTTTCCTGGGGCACTTTCCCTGGCACACGTCGGCTAACTGCGGCCCCAGTCACATGCTGCTCCCGCCCCCTTTGCTTTTTTCACAAACGGAGAGAGGACTCGCGTATCGCGGTAAACATGGTCCTTCACAAGGGCACGGGCGCCTCCGTGCAGAACCTCAGGCTCGTGCACCTGCAGCCACACGTGTGTCTCCCCCTGGAGGAACGGGAGCAGCGCTACCACCACCGTAGGCAGACCCCACCCCTCAGGAGTCTGCATCCACGGGCTGAAAAGACCACCGAGCTGTGTAGCTCAGAAATTCAGTCGTGCCGGCATCTTGCCGCTTAGCACGCTGCGGACCATTTATGGGCAGCCGCACGTGGGCTTTGGGGCTGTCACCACCCGTGACCCCCGGGTCGGCTTTAGGAGTCCTGCAAGTGCGCACGCACCCATGACCATCTAAGCCATAATCCCTTCTCTCCCACAATTCCATCGTTCCAACATGGGTCCCTGTCCTTCCCACAATTCTCTGCTCTACCCACAATCCACTGGCATTCCCACAATCCGCCTGGCACCCATGATGTCACCTCTCCCATAATTCCTTGCCTCCCGCTAATCCCGGGTACCTAAGACCTCATTCCCCCCAAATTTCCCCATTATCTGCGACCTCATTTATTCCTTAATTCTGTCTCCCACAATCCCATTTCTAGCCCATGAGCCCTTGTCGCGCCTACACTTCCATTTTTTTCCCATAATCCCTTGTATTCCCACAGTTCCTTGCTTCTCCCACAATTCCACTTCTGACGGGACCCGCGCTCTTTCCCATAAGTGGTTTCCCACAAGTCTATTTCACTCCCGTGATCCTTCATTGTTCCCACAATCCCCCCAGGTATCTACGACCTCATTTAATCCATAATTCTGTCTCCCACAATCCCATTTCTAGCCCATGAGCCCTTGTCTCGCCTACACTTCCATTTTTTTCCCATAATCCCTTGTATTCCCACAGTTCCTTGCTTCTCCCACAATTCCACTTCTGACGGGACCCCATAAGTTGTTTCCCACAAGTCTATTTCACTCCCGTGATCCTTCATT
>VMDR010006056.1:0-47661 GCA_007922815.1 Macrotus californicus
AGACACTGCTTAGGGCAGGTCCAAATATTTTTATTTAATTCTAAAACTGGTACTAATATTTTACTCCTTATCTTATGGGTGAGGACATTGAGAACAGAAAGAGTAATTTTCCAATGTCTCACAGGGGCTAAGTGTCTGGGCTGGGATTAGAACCAGGCACTGAAGTTAAAGAAAATCCATATTCTAAATCACTGTGTGATCTGGCCTCTCTTCCGAGATAATTGTAAAATTCAGAGAAGATCAATAAAAAAACATTTTATACAATGAGCACACAAGCTTGAGATGTATAGGTCTGTATATTTGAATGTCAGGCCATGGATTGAAGCAGAGATCAGGACAAGTACATGAGAGATAAGTCTGGCAGTCCTAAGTACAAAGTCAAGTGTGAGATGCCCATGTGAAATTAACAAAGCATTATGCAAAGCCACAGACAGCCCAGACTGATAATGTGTTTGCTGCTCTGGTTTGCATGTTTTGTGAAAAATTGTCTGCTTTAATAAATCCTAGGAAGGATTAAGGGGATTGGTAATCTAATTGATAAGCAAGGAAGATGAGAACCTCTAGACTAGAAAAATAGAGAGGGAAAATCAAACTCAGTGCTATTTGGATGAACACATTAGGCAGGAAAATCAAGGTTCACCTTCCCCAAGACTTGGGAAAATGACTTAATCTGAAACTATAATACAGATTTAAAAAACAAGTCTAACAAGAAGAGTTAAATTCGTAAGTGATACATTGGTGGTGAGTTACTAGAGGAAGCTGGGGTGCCTGTCAGACACTCTCTCTCTATCTCACTTTGCTCCATCCTTTATAATTCTACAGTTAAAATGCCTGTAATTTCATGAGTCCACTCGCTACCTCATCTAGAATCTCCCTGTGTCCCATTAGGTCCCACACCAGACTGTAAGCATTTCAGATCACAGATCACATGTCTAATACACATGTCTTCCCCTTCATGGACAGAGGCACATATACATTAAGTGTTCAGATATGCTAATGAAAAAAGATGGAATGAGAAATCGAACTCAAAGTTAGAGCATTGGGTCCTTATTCACAAATATTAATTCCATTTTTCACTTCCCTACTAATTTGTAGGTCTATACGTCTACTATATATTTCCCCTGAAATGTAGGTTGGTCTACTTCCTACCAAATTAATTCAACTCTTGCTTACCCATAAGCATTAAATATCTAGTGAATCATCCATAAGAAGATACGAGAGAGATTTGATACTTTAAAAGTTATAGATATATCAAGCAGGATTTAGAACTAGGTCCACCAGATTCTAAGATTCCTTTTTTAAGTGTTGCCAAGCTGGCTCTCCTAGAATCTTTACTACTCTGGGCTGACACTTGGAGTCCAAGCCAAGCCTTTTACTTCTCACCAATCTGTCACAGGAATGCCGACAAAGAACCTCCTCTCCAGGGAGATGAGGTAGCAAAGAAGAAAAGCTGGAACAATCAGTCCATTACCCTACTTGTGCAAAAAACTGTAAACACAGCCGACCATGTGTATCCGAGACTGCTCTCCTTGGGAAGGCCTGCTGCAAGATCAGCCCGTGGCTGCCATCTGGGAACTGGGACATGGAAGGGTTTCCACTATTTCTAGAACTGATAAGAATGGCTCACTGTGCCTAAACTATTAGCACAAACACTGTGGTTTATTTGGAACATCTGCTTTTATTCTGAGAGTCTAGAATTATAACACATCTGACAGAGGATGTCTGCATGACTAACCCTCAATTTAAAACCTTGAACACTTAAGTCACAAATAAGGCTCCCGACTGACAATTTTTCACATGTGTTGTCGCAACAGGTTGCTGGTGGGGAGGGGCTAAGAGCATCCTGTGTGACTCCACTGGGAGAGGCTGGAGGCTGGTCTCCTCCAGACCTCACCCCACGTGTCTTCCCTTTGCTCACTTTGCTTCGACTCTTTTCGATGTGATAAATCTTGGCAATTGATGTGCAGTCCTATGAGTCCTCCCAGCAAATTATTAAAACTGGGGTGTTCTTGGGAGACCCCCCTCCCCCAACACACTACTCATTTCAGCTCTGCTGAAAATTTTTCAAGGGAAGAGAGGACTGAAGAGTGAATTGCAGCTCTGGGACTCTCTGGAGATTCCTAGGTGTGTCTGTCCCCTTTCCAAAGGTTATTCTGGAACTCTATTGCCCACACTATGCCAGTTAATGTGTTTTAAGAAAAAACAATTCTATTATCTTCAAAAACATTGCTCATTTTCTCAGCTATAGAATACGGTTTTGCTGGCACACCAAAATGGCCAGAAAGCCTGGTTATAGAACAGCTTCCAAGATGAGTCCTTAAGGAGATACGCAATATGAATGCTCTAAAAACAGCTTCAGACTGTTTACACACCCAGGTCTCCTTTGGGATGGAAAAGCTCTCCATAACAAAAAACAAAAGGTGATTTGCCTGTGCTTTGTTCTCAAAATAAATATGCCTTTGATGAAAATATGGCCTTCCTTGCTGGCAAAAGATTTCAGGAGAGTTTTCTTTTTCTCCAGCTCCTATGATTAAAACAAGCACATACCTGGGTTTGTATTTCTGATGACAACAGAAGTCACATGGGGCCATCACCACTATGTCCATCACTGGAACATCTCCTGAGGAGCCAGGAAGGGCAAGAAACATGTCAAGGAACACCGGGGAGAATAAAACTATGTTCTCAAGGGAGAAGAAATTCTAGAAACTTTTTCCATGCAAATATTAGATTGGAAAAAGCAAACAGATAAAAGGAAAGTCAGTAATCTGACTTCTGATTTCTTGATGAGTGCTGCTGAGTTTGTTGTTTTGTGGAGGTGTGGGGGGTTTTTTGTTGTTGTTTTGTTTTGTTTTTTCCTAATTGTTTTTCTGCAATGCAATAAGGTTTGCATGGATTTTATCCAAACCAGGCTAGGGAACTAGGGCTTTCTGTGTCTATTGCCAGATTAGATCCTTGCTTAATAAATGAGTTTTGTGAGTCTTGACTGTGGTGATTTACTCCAGAGAATTTTCTGCTGTCAGTTTCTCCGGAGTGGGGAGATTGGGTGGGGGGAGAGGGAGCAAGGCAGGGGGCTGGGTTTATTACTCCCAATATGCTCTGTGCTGCTGTGCCTGGCTGTGCAAATGCCTGGGACTCACCACATATGGCCCAGGGGCTGCCAGGGGCCCGCTTAGCAGCTGTCTCCAGCATATTTTGACATAAAAGTCATTATATTTTTGGCTGGCTAATTGCTTTTTATTAAACAATTGTTGGAAGGTGGCTGATAATCTTTATGACTCAAAAATGAAAGCCTCACTGAGAACTTCTGAAAGCAAACAGTGTTTGGTCCACCTGGGAGAATTCTGCCAAATAGAACTCATCCAGCACAGCAACTGAGATCTAGAGAGTGACGGTTTCCATTTCTCAGAGCTCTGGGTCCTCCTCCAAGGCCAACGCGTAGCTCTGGGAAACGTTTGCTGGAAAACGTAAGTAAAACAAACAAACAAAAAAATCTCCCTACCCAGAAATCCACTCCTCAAAGGTCACAGAGGAAGAAATAACGTTCATTATTGAATCAGCATTATTCAAAATGTGGTGCACATCACAGGCAGCCCATGAAGGGATTGAAGAGACAGAAAGAAATCCTACCCTCTCTGTAGCCAAGAATATACAATCCATCACACACAACCTGGTCATTGGGGTGACCATCCATGTTAGCTGAGTAACTCCTTCCAAAAGGGGGTCTTTGCGACAGAACAGAGTTTTACAACTTGGAACAAAGCACCCACTGAAGTTAGGCTCCTGCTCCAGCACCCAGAAAAACTGGGGGATAGGTGCTACCTCCCTTGATGTTTACATCTCAAAGAGATGGGTCCCAGATTCTTGAGAAAGAAATTCTTGGGTCATGAACTGACAAAAATCTTATTTAGTTCCTAAAAAGATACATTTCAAAAAGACAGAGAAAGTACTTACCTTTACAAATGTCTAAGGTAAATGTTCTGACAAGAGAGGAGGGAACGGAAAGCTCTTATTTTCAACAGGGCAGTTATGCCTCTTATTCTTCATTTGTTCTTACAGGTCTTATTTTCCAATGAGATATATCGGGGTTTCTCTTAGGACCCAGGCTCTTCCTCAGGTTCCCACACCGCTGAAGACAAAATTAAGTGCAGTGAATTATTTTAATAGTTTTTATATCTAAGTTCTTAAGAAAGGAAAAGACAAAAGACTGGGAGGGGAGAAATAAAAGGGGAAAAATAAAAAGAAAATACACAGTAGTTCATGGATCTTTTTTTTTATCCTCACCCAAGGACATGCTTATTGATTTTTAGAGAGAGAGGAAGGGAGGGAGAGAGAGGAGGAGAGAAACTTCAATGTGAGAGAGAAACATCGATCTGTTGCCTCCTGTACACACCCCGACTGGGGACCAACTCCACAACCTAGGCACTGCCCTGACTGGGTACCTAACCCACAACCTTCCAGTTTATTGGCTGATACTCCAACCAGCTGAGCCACAGCAGCCAGGGCAACTCACGGATGTTTTTTCTGGTTATTTAGCAGTTATTAAATGACTCTGTAATGCAGAGAGGAAAATTAAGAAATAAAGGTTCTGCCTCTATTAACTTCACTCTATTCCCAGGCTACACAGATTCTCTCCTTACTTCAACCTGAGATCCCCCAAATGCTGGCCATGGATCAAAGTAGGAAAGACAGTGTACAAGACCTTGGAGCAATCCATCCCCAATCCAAGAAAAACTCCTCAAAGACACCAAGTCTTTCTTTCCAGAACCTTTTCCCATTGACCACTCTATGTCACACACTTGTGTCCTTATGTCCACGCCATCTGCATCTCTTTACCTCATTAACTCCTTCTCATCCTTCATGTCTTAGCTTCAGTGCCTTTTCCTCTGTTGTCCCACAAGTGACAGCCTCTTCTTACATGCTGCCATGGTTCCCTGTGTACCCTCTTCTGTAGCACATCACACTTGCACTCACAAGTAAGGCAAATCAAATTCAAGTGCAACCTAGGATCAGACAAGCAACACATGAGCAAGCCTGTGTTGCGTCTGAGACCACAGAAGCACATGCCCCATGTAAAGGCATTCAACTCACTTTCTTCCAACACATGTACTGGCCAAAACATTATCTGCTGCTCAAATTCCCCTAAGTGATTATGGAGCTATAGCAAAGGAGAGGAAAGCCAGAGGCCAAATCACATCCCAAGAGTTAAGGAGTGGACTTTATGGGAGAACTTGCCAACGAAGCACACCCCTAGAAAAGGTCTACGGTCCCGCATTCTCTCTTCATCTCTCCGAGAGCATGAGGAACAGAATGAGGGGGAAGCTTGTGGACTCAATGGTGACTGTTCTGGGAAGGATGATGCCCTCCTGCTATTCTACCTTCTTATAGTGCAGAGAGGAGAGCAGCCTTACCAGTGAGAGAGCAAGCAGATAGGAGGTAAGTCCCACACAATGGAGGGGTACCAGCTCTGAAAAGAATTGTTGAGAGTACTAGCTGCCAGCACCTGACAACCTTGGGAGAAGGTATGCACAGGCTTCTGGAAAGCAGGGACCTCTGTCCCATAATTTGGGTGCAGTGCCTTTTTCCAAGCACTATGAGCTTCTGGGATCACTCATCAGACAATCTTTCTTCTCTCTCTCCCACAGCGGGCCACCAGCCCACAACTCTAATTGCTTTGTGTCTCTTCTCCCCAATACTGTACTGTTTCTGTCTTTACATAGTTATAGTCTTGGAGCCTCACATGTAGTAGGAGCTAAAAAATGTATCTGATGAATAAATAAAAAATCATCTTTATTACATAAACAGAAGCCTGAGATTGCAATCTAGATGCCCTACTGCCTCTCTGCAAATTGTTCTGTGAAAACCATAATGTGGGAAACAGGAAGGAAAGTACTTATTGTCAGCAGACTGTTAAGATTTCCTCTCCTCCTCTTAGTCAAGCCTCTTTTATTCTCCAGGGCTTTGCTCGACTTCATTAATGTTAATATCTTATCTAACCTTTTCTCAGCTCCACAGAGATGGGACTTCTATACTACTGCCTAATCACTCTTACTCTTCATCTTTCAAAATGTCCACCCTAAACTTTTTCTTCTTTAGCTTCGGGCCATTTCATGCCTCTTCTGAGACTTAATCATCTTTTTTTTTTTTTGCCTAGTTTAGCTCAGAGAAGTGGACTGAAAAATGCAAAAGGCCTTTAGAAACTAAAGGAGAAATCCAGTATCAGGTACATTCTTACAACCTGCAAAAGGTTCATTCATCACTTATTTCCCCCTTTCCACTGGAAGCTGAGGTCCTCTTGGTGGAGGATTTGATGTCAAGTCACAGGTAAGGGAATGAATAGATCTTCCTGCCAACCAGATGCCAGAATAAGATTAGAGCTGAGAGCCTGCAATTTCTTAAGTACCTACACTGCTCGCAAAAGACCAGTGCTTTTCTAGCAAGGTCACCCTCTCTTCAAATCAATAAGCAAAAGGGACGTCAAACTTTGAGGGCCCTGTTGGATAGAGTTAAGACCACAAGGGAAGCATAAGGAGGTGAGAGAGTTAAGATCTGGAGGTCGCAAGCATTTAGATCTCAAATGTTTCTACATATAATGATGGGAATGTTTAGCTGCCTCAAACTGCATCAGTACTCAGGCTATTTGAGTCTGAGAAGAACTATAAAGCAAACCATCAAAACAGGACCATGACCATTTCCACAACCCAGGTGCCACCATTACTGAGACATTTGAGGCACCCAGAGGCATTTGACAATGGAGCTGAGGAGGGAAAGCAATCAGATGCGAAAATTTCAGTTAGGGAAAAACTTGAGATTGCTCACTCTCTGATTAACTGCTCAAAAAGCGGAGTTCCAACTTTATATTCCATCCCTCACTCTGAGCCATGATTGCTCTGTAAAATGTCCTTATCAAGCATGAGGGGGAAAGAATTAATAAGCTCAAGGAATGGCTAGGATTACTCCAGCTAAAGAAAGAAGGCAAGAAAATAATTCCTCAGTTATAACTATTAAGGTCAAAGTGAGGATTGGAGAGCAGATATCGACATTCTTAATGATATCAAATGTATAGCCTCAAGAAGAGAAGATGAGGCTAGCAGGAAGCAATAGAGGGAAGGAGCAGGGAGAAGCAATATAATCAGAAAATCAAGATACTCTCATTTTTGTCTAAAAAGTCCACGTCAATAATCTTGATAAACTGTGAATCAGAAGAAATCAGGGGCATGTGCTGTGACCATTGCATTTATTCTTATTTTTCTCTTTCCCAAAAGAACACTAAAGGTTGCACTCCGAGCTCACCTTCCAGAACTGCAGCATAAAAAGGCAATTTCTGAACAGCAGGGCACGGCTTCTGACATCTGATAGACAGCCTAAGCGCATTTTTATCTCATCAGCTCCTCTCACTCTCGCTCTCTTATTTTTCTTTGTTCCCCAATGAAGTCATCTTTTGCTCTTCCTCAACTCCCTGATTCCCACCTCACTCATGAAAGATTTTAAAAGAAAAACATGTTTTTTATTAAAGTCATATAAAAGCATCCCTCTGTCCCTGGCCCCTCTGGCATGTGTGCAGATTGGTTTGCTTCGTTCAGGAAAAGAAATTGGTGGCATATTTTGTTCCATATCTGGACACCAAGATAATTAAACTGGGCATCTTCCTGTCAGTTGCTACATAAGAACCATGACAACCAGCAGGGCTGTTTTTATTCTTTGGGCCCTTCGAATGAAAATAGTTTCAAAATTGTGTTTCAAGAATGTTATCGAGACCTCTAGAAAGGTATTCTGATAGGAACAAAATTAAACCAGATGGAGAAAAAAATAAAAACTAGGAACAAGGCACTCCAAAAGAAAAATGAAATCAGGAAATAATAAAATTATTCAAATAATTCAGAACGGCCAGAAAATTGGGGTAGGGGAAGATGGAAGATAATGTTTCATGAATTTTCTGATTTTGCCATGTACACCAATCAAATTCCAAGAAAAGAGGGAGAGAGAGAGAGAAGAGAGAAACTATCTGCAATTATCAAATTAAATGGTGACTGCCGAAATGCATTTTCTTGCTCTCTTCTCAAACTAAGGGTTGCTGAATTGATCTCTGTCATTGTCATGACTGAGTAACAGCAAAGCAATATTTTATTAAAGTAGATAAAAATAGATATCATGCTGTCATTTACTACTTTATCCTCAGAGATGATGGGGAAAAAGAGGAAGTGTATATCATAAATGTTAAGAGCACAAGTTTTGGAGTCAGACCACCAAGATCCCAGCGCTGCTATTTACTGAATTTGTAAACTTGGACTTTGTAAACTTGCCTCTCCAAGCCTAAATTCCCCACATGTAAGATTACATAATAATCATTCCTACCTCCTAAAGTGTGGTGAGATTACAAAATAAATGAATTCATGAAATCTCTTTGCAGAGTTCTGAGTCCTATAGACGCACACATGTACATCACCCCTCAGGGCGAGCCCGCTGCCATTATCGTCATTATTAGCACTTTTAAGTTTAAAAGTATACATGAGAATAGCATATCAAGAGCAAATCAAATGAATAGATTGTCATAAAAAGAGCAAAAATATCCATCTATACAGAGTGAATACATTTACTAAAGGTTAATAGAGCTTTTCAGATATAAGGCATGGGTATGTATATGTCACTATGAGCATTTTTTCTCCATAAACTTGTTGAGCAAAGAATTACTTTTAACAGATCTACTCTGTATACAGAAACAGATCATTTTAGCAACATCATCAAGTAATGAGCCATTTGTTACATAAATGAACTTTCTAGACGTGAAGAGATGAAACTGTTAGGTAGAGAGCCAAAGACAGAAATAGAGATTTAATGGGGTGGGGGGTTGGATTTTAATGGATATATTTTTTAAGGTAATAAATACTCACATGGGGTCTAAAATGTAACCTTTTCTGAATGACATGTCACTGATATCAACATGAGCTATGGCTCCATGCTGGATCCTATTTTCCCTAAATAGAAATTCTCACTGCGCGGTACAGTGTAGTACAAAGAACCCTCTGCCTAAGCACAGAGTAGCCTCTAACTGCTACCCGTTCCAAATTCTCCTTTCAACGTCATGCATTTCTCCTATGTCCCTCCAGCCTCTTAGTCTCATGTTTGTTTATTTGTTTGTTTGTTTAGGCAGTGTTTATTGAAAATCATGTGTCAGGGACTATGCAGAGAATACAAAGATCAATAGGACAATGTTAACTGCCCTAAAGGAGATGACATCCAAAGGAATACACAAATGTGGGTTATTATATCTTATTCTGCATAATGTGCGTGCTTCCTCCTCATGTCTCTCCTCACCACCCCTCTCTCCCCCTCTCTCCCTTCTGCTGAAGGCAAGAAAACCAATTAGCCAAGCTGGTTAAAATTATATCTTTAATGGAAGCAAGATCTTTCTGAGTCAGGGGTTCTCCTTTTAGTAAAATACATAAAATTTATTTTTAATGACCTTGCTGCATCTAGTTCAGCTGTCTAGAAACCATTTGTTTTACTTGATTATTTTCTCTAGCATTCCAAAGAGATGAGGTTGCCGGAATAATGAGCTCTGGGTAAGTGAGAAATTCGTGTATTGTAGTAAATAAAAGCCTATGCATTCAGCTGATACTTCCAAACGATACTATACTATACGATCAAAGCTGAATACTAAATAATGTTTGTAATGTTCCTCTCATAGTCTTGTCAACAAAGACTGTCCATCAGATTTCATTTTACAAACTGATGTCCAAGTTTAAAGTAGTCATTTGTCCCAGACCACACACACACACATTTTTAAATATTAGCATTTGAGGAAAAATAAAAGGAAATATTACTTCAACCAAGAGTAATCATATTCTCATCACCTCTAAGAGGCTGCATAGGCTGCACATACAAGTAGGTTAAAAAATGACTTGGGGACAGAGGGCAAGATGACAGTGGGGCTAAGTTTTTGAATCTCTCCAAAGCAAACACACACACAAAACACCTAAAAGACACAACACAAACGCACAATGCAATTAGCATGCCAAAGAAACAAATATCTCCATAGATAAAAAGACAATATATTTTTTCTTATTTAAAAACTCTTTATAAGCTAATTGGATGTTTAAGGCAAAAATAGTGATAATAAACTGTGGGGCTAACATGTAGAGAAGTAAAATACGTGGTCGCAATAGCACAAAAGACAGAAAGGAAAAAAACAGAAATATCCTGTTGTATGATTCTATGCATAAATTGATAATAATATGTGAAGGTCGATCATAGTGAGTCAAAGACGTATATTGTAAATCCTCAAGCAATCACTAAAAATTAAAACAAAGAGGAATACCCAATAAGCCAATAGTGGATATAAAATGGAAGCATAGAAAATATTCAGTTAAGCCATCAAAGATGGGAAAATAGGTCAAATGGAACAAAGAGCACCGGAACAAACGAGAACAGCAAGCTGTTAGATTTAGGACCAAACAAATCAATAAATGGTCTAAGAAAATCGAGACCCAGCTATATTGCAGTATATAAGTTATCTGCTTTAAATATAAAGACACAGACAGCTTAAAGGTAAAAGACTGAAAAATATACTCCACGCAAGCACAAATGAAAGAAAGCTGTTGTTCTATATTAGTACCAAAGCCAAGTCCAAAACAAGCACGACACAAAGAGGGATGCTTCGTAATGATGAAAAGAAAAGAAAAGTATTCGAAATCCACATATTTTAAGCTACCCAATAGTAGCAGTTAAAACATATGAAAAAAAACTTGGAGACCTGAAAACAAGACACTTAGAGAACTGAAAAGAAATCTAGACCAATAATTATATTGGACCAACACTGTTCTCTCTATGCTTCATAATATAGGAAGAAAAAAATCAGTAGGTATATAGATGATTTTAACAACACAATGAGACAATTTAACCTAATTGCCATTTATAGAAATTCAACCCAAGAACAGCAAAATACACATTTGTCTCAATGCACAAGGGATAGTCACCATGAAAGACTATTTTGGGACATAAACAATTGTCCAATAAA
This sequence comes from Macrotus californicus, assembly GCA_007922815.1. Classification (NCBI taxonomy): domain Eukaryota; kingdom Metazoa; phylum Chordata; class Mammalia; order Chiroptera; family Phyllostomidae; genus Macrotus; species Macrotus californicus. The sequence continues at coordinate 11,015 of VMDR010006056.1, forward strand.
TTTGAAGAATTGAAATCCAGCCCTAAACTAGAATTCAATAAGAAAAAGATTTCCAAATATTTGGAAATTAACACATTTCTGAATAACCAATGAGTAAAAGAAGAAACCACAAGAAAAATTAGAAACAGAACTGAATGAAAATTAGTGGGGATGGCTGGGGCAAGGGGAGTAGTGGGGGGCGGGGGGAATGGAGACAATTGCACTTCAAAAACAATTTTTAAAATGTGGAAAAAAAAACACAGGGTATCAAAATTTCAGGAATGCGACTAAAACAGTTCTTGAAGGAAAATGTATGGCATGATATAAATGGTCTATGTCAATGATCCAAACTTCAACCACAGGAAACTAGAAGAGCGCATTAAACCCAAATTAAGCAAAGTATATAAATAATAAAGAGTGGAAATCAATGAAATTAAAATGAACAAAAAAAAATAGAATCAATGAATCAAAAAGCTGCCTTCTTGATAAATTTCATAAGATTGACAAATGTTTAGAATGATTGATCAAGAACAAACAAAGGAAGGAAGGGAGGGCGAGAAGACACAAGGAACATTCCCAATCCCCAGAGTAGGTCCTCAAAATGTATACCCACTAATGTTTTAGAATTGCTGTGCACCACCCATTATTTTCCCTTTCCAGATGAGTCTATCTTTTGAAGTTATCCTATCCCTGTTCTATCAAAACATACTTCAGGGATGGGGGTAAACAAATCTTCATTTTGTGGTGGTAGTTTGGGGCTGTTTCATTTGTTTCTTATTTAGTGTTTGTTTTTATTTGTAGTTTTCCTAATCCAGAATCACATTTGGGACTGATGAAACATGATCACAAAAGCCTGGACTTTGAACTAATTCCAGTTAATTGAATGAAACTTATGGGCTGTCTGTTTGGGGAAAGGGTAGGAGTATTTCGATGTAGGAGGAAAATAGAGGGCAACTATGTAGGTTGTATTATTTTCCCCAACTCTATGGCAGCTGTCTCCATGCATAATCCTCTTCAAGAAAATACTCTCACTGAGGAGGGTATATACTAACCTATGGCTGTGACTAGCAGAGCCTCCTGAGAGAGGAGCAGATTTCCCACTAGAACTCAACCCGTAATTGCCTGGTTCATTCTTGAAAGTCACCAGCAACTAAGGGCACTTTTGTGTGGCCTGAAGGCTATGTAATTAGGAGAGCCATATTTGAAACAAGGGTACAAAATTATAAACATAAAGCTAGAAAGGAATGTTTATGTTCAACTAAAAGAGAAGTTGAACAGTCACAAGTGTTAAAAAACCAACAAATTCTTCAAACATTACAAAATTCAGAAAAAGTACATAGAATTTTTATTAATTTACTGGCCCAACACACATCTATAACCTTTTTTCTCATTTGACTACATACTCTTTGATGAGAAAAAAGTAACTTAGTCATACCTTTAATTTGTTTGATCAAAATTTGTATTTTAATTGCAGATAGTTTACAAAAGTTTCTTTCAAATTCACAACTCCTTATTGGCTATATTTTACAAATGACCAGTCAGAAATACTTTAAATTTATGATACGTATTAATTTGTCATTGATATACTTGCTGTAACAGCCTAGTGAGGATATGTTGGATCCTGGAACTCGGGATCACGATGCGGGTGAATTGGCACACTGGGCAGGAGAAATCCTCCTGGAAGGCCCTCCGCCATGGCGACAGCAGGCAGAAGTTTATGCACAGAAGGATGAAAAACTACATAAATGTATCATACCAAACTCAAACTAGATGTATATTGAATTCAGTTTCCTTGACAAAAATGTTTTTACTGATAGACCATTCAACCAGTAATTGCTTTTCAAAAAATCTATCCCAAATACACACCAGCAAAATTATTAATGAATCTGTGCAAGGCTATTATTTGCAATAGAAAAAGACTGTAAACAACTGAACTGTCTGTAACAGGAGACTGGTTTTACAACACAAGGTACATCCACAAATGGAATACCATACAACCATAATAAAAAGGAAGAAATCTCTACAGGCTGCTCTGCAGAGGTCTTCAATGTGTTGAGAAAAATGCAAGTTGAGAACAGTGTGAATGGCACTGCATTTTATCCAAGAAAAGGGGTAGTATTAAAGGTGAGAGAGATTTCATAACATTTAGAGATACACACTGAAGATTTTACAGGTGAAAAAGAACCTTAACTTTACAATCGTGTTGTATGCATGTGGTGGGGGAAAGAATACAGTGGGTAAAAACATAGATGAACAAAAACAATGACCTAGTATGATCTTCGTCCTACAGACAGACAAATGTATAAATATATATTTATAAAAATGTACAATGCAGCATAGTGTGTAATAGAAAACAAAACTGTAAACTATACGTGTGTGTGTGTACATACACACACACACACCTGCGATCCATTTCTCTCCTCACTACTGGGGAGGATGAACCCAAGAAAAAGAAATCTACACCTACTCTCTTTATAAGCATAACTAAAGCTCTGGGTAACAGCTTAATAATACTTGATAATACTCGTTAGCCAGAGAGTATTGTCTGTGGAATGCTTTAAATAGATTATCCCTGGATTAGGATTGCTTATGGAAAGCAAATTTACAATGCATAGATTTATGGGTCATGACTCTCTGGAGAGTGTCACGCATACTATATTACTCCATGGGGTATTGAATGGAAGAGATGTGCCCTAACTGAGAAATCTACTTGCTGTGTGAGAGGACCCGTGAAATGAAATTCATTAGCGAGCTCATCTATTATTCCAGGCCAGAGAGCATCATGCCTCATAAGGAAATGGATTATACTGTGTATACGGGGTGGGCAAAAGTAGGCCTATAGTTGTTCATATGGAAAAAATGTGTAATACAAGAATAAATAATAGTACAAGAATGAACTCTGTGTTTTGTGTACTCACGACTGTAAACCTACTTTTGCCCACCCCTGTATAATTCATGATAATAAACACTTTTTTTGTGTACCTACTCTGTGTGAGATTTACAAATATTTCTCTGAATCATCACAGCAATTCAATGAGGTAAATAGCCTTTTACCCATTTTACATGTAAGAAAACCAAGGCTTGGAGTAGTTGAAAAATTTTTCCAAAGACATATAATAAGGAATAGAACTCAAAAGCCCATGAATGCTCTTCAGTGTGATGTACTGTTGTATTAGTCAGGGTTCTCTGGAGAAACAGAACCAATAAGAGAGAGAAATGAGTGAGACTCACCCCCCAAAAAACAGAATTATCTTCTGTAGGCTGGGCCTCCTGCAGTACAGGCTTCCTACTCTAGGTGAGCATTCTGGGAACCCATCTGTATGAGTGTACCAGCTGGCACTGTTGTGAGAGGCTGTGTTCAGCTTTGGTGAAAATTTTGGAGGCTCTTTCAACCCCTCTGCCCATTTCATGATGAGTGATTTATGAGCGCACCTGCCCAGACACTGCTAAGCATTCAGCGGTTTTTGAGCCCCCTTCCCTATTCACCCGACCTCACCCTGCGGGACTTTCTTCTTTGTTTGCCTGGGTAAAAAGAATCCTCAAAGAGAAATGTTTTGCAGATGTGGAAGAGGTGGGAAAAAAATGGCGAAAGCACTATAAGGCATCAAAATTGATGAGTTCAGAAGCTGATTTAAGCAGTGGAAAAAAATGTCTCAATAGGTGTATTGCATCAAATGGAGAGGACTTTGAAGGTGACTGAAGTTTAAACATGTAAGAGTAAATACACAATTTTTTATAAATAAATCTGGGTTTTGGGGGTCCCTCCTCATATATACAATGTGGGGCAGAAGTAGGTTTACAGTTGTGAATACACAAAACACAAGAGTTTTTTTCTTGTATTATTATTTATTAATTATTGTGTTAATTCCATATGAACAATTGTAAAGCTACTTTTGTCCTACCCTGTATTCTAGCTAAAGTCAGGCTATAGCAAAGTGGTCATTTTCATATTGCCTTCCTAATCAGTATCTTTTTCCACAAAGACTATCAGGCATGGGAGCTAGCTCTGGCCTTCTAACCTCTGGAATTCAGGAGTGGAATTCCATCTAAAGTCTGGAATAAAATTACACTTGATGAGTTTTGTCTCTATTCAGTTTTCTCTATATCAACCACTGCCAATAGCCATCATGATCTCTGCTTCCAAAACACTTCAGGACTGGCCGAGCCTACTCCTGCTGCTAGGAAGCTGAGGGGTCCCGGCACGACAGTTCAAACACACAGCTTGTGGTACACTGGAAGGACCCCTATGAGGAATCACAACTGCCCAGGCACAGAAAACAATCACTGAGGGAGCAGAAGAGGGGTATTTCTGTCTCTGTGTGCCTCTCTTCTCACTTAGAGAAACACTAACAAAGAGAAAGGAACTAATTTGCCAAACAAACAGCTTTTGCTAAGCGGACACTTCACCGTGGCTGCCTGCAAATCTCCCAGGCTCCACACAGCTGTGGCAAAAACATTTAAAAACATTCAGACGGTGGGGCTGGACAAGGAGAAAGGACTGGTGGGGGGAAAGGGGAGAGAAGGAACTGGGAGATTAAATTCTTTGACTTAAAGCACTTTATTCCCTTGCTGAGAATAAATGGAAGACTGAGGGGCCATCAGAGCTGCTGATCCAGGACCCCTTGATTTTTAGAGTGTTCTCCATTTTTTTAAAAAAAGGTTTTGAAACAAAACTCACTTAGCAAGCACAGAGATGTAAGAATGAAGAAGACTGGGTCCTTTTCTTTTCCGGTGGAGTCCTTTCTTTTCGGAAAGCTACAGACTCACCAACAGTAACCCTCTACAGAATGAACAAGTTGAATGAATTCATGTCTTTCTTGTTTTTCTCTAACAATCCTTCCAGAATCTTACAATCCAACTGACCCAGGCATCTTTTCTTTGGTACTGCAAACCCTTAACACTTGCACACCACCGCAGTGCAGCTCTGCCTCTGAGGTCCAAGGAAAATACATCCCCCACAGCATGGTTATTTGCTAGAAACTTCAGTGCTAAATGTGGAGATCATACAGGGAGCAGAGATTTGAGTTTCAAAGACTTGGGAGAGGGTGCGGGGTGGAGGATGAAGAGAACAGACAGTCTAGAAAACAGGCTCTCAGACCTAAACAGCATGTGTTCAGGTCTCAGCTGCCCCAATCACTGCCTCTTTGGCAGAAATAACTTATTTAACCTCCCTAACCTCCATTTCCTCATCTGTAAAAATCAGATGATTTTTATCTGTAAAATGGAGAAAAGAACTGTTACCTATAGTTTTTTGGCGATGATTAAACATATAGAAAGGCCTTAGAAACAGGCTCAAAAGAAGGTAACTGGTTTTAAGTTATTATTATTAAAATTTTAAATTAAATACTATGTCAAATAAAATCAAAGGGCCTATCAACATTAAAACACATCCAACAATCTTAAGAGATAAAGGAAGAAAAATTCAATGAAGAACAAAAGGAAAGAGGAAAGCAAGGGAGGGAGGGGGTACTGGGACAGGGTTGGTAATGGAAGGAGGGAGCCTCCAGGGAAGTTCTGTGCTTGGGTACTATGTCCTCTGGGTCCTGGGGTGATCAGAGGAGGGGTGGGGGTGAGGGGCAGCCAAAGGAACAAATTTCCCCCAAAATGTCTAGAATGTGAACTTTTACTTCTACCTCCAGATGGATCTGTGACTACCAATGTTATCTCCCACCCTTTCACCTATTTAAGCATTCAACTTTAAATAATGTCATAGATTCGGGAGGGACAAATTTATCCTTTTGAGAGAAAAAATAAGTTCCAAGTAATCATTATTTCCATGACTCCCCACTCCTGCTTCACCAACCCTTAGCCACAGCTGGTGTTTCTCAACCACTCCTGCTACTTTCCAAGGAACATGCCTAAAATTGTTTTTCTCGGCCTTACTATTTAAAAAAAAAAAAGTGTTTGCAATGAAGAAGAAATATGAGGGGGAAAATTTTAAAGTTCATGTAGAGCTGAGCTATACAGAGGGACCTTGTAAGGAAGAAATGATCAAGCAACTCAAAAACATCTGCACAGTACAGCAGACTCTTTGAAGGGTAGAGTTATTTGAATTCAGCATTATTGTTAGAGGAATAAAGCAAAGACTGTGTTGTTGTATAGGAAATTTCCACCTCCAACACTACCTTTATAAACCTAAAAAAAAGAAAGGATATGATTTAAATGTAAAGACCTTGAGCCATTTCAAATCCCTCCTTCCTTTGTTAATGACATTGAGTTTCTTTGTTCTGGAGTCTCCAGAACAACACAGGAAAATTCGTCCACGTTCACTTTCAAGATCATTCCCTGCTTTTCCTTCAAATCCCTTTTCTTTAAGGTAGTTTCTTGTTAAATAAACTATCTTGTTAAGTATATTTTAACAAAACATGAGAAGTTAGGAAGCTGTTTTATTCTTGAGCAGTTTTATTCTTTCCCAATTGCCCCCTTATTATACCTACTGAGAATTTTAGTGTTCTGTCTATTAAAACTCAATCTGCCACTTTAGAGGTTAATGATTAATGTTAGCACGTCTATGCCTTTTATTGGATCTAGATTTGGGAATTAAATCAAATGTAATGGAAAAAATAAAATTAAGACAACTGGGCTCTAGTCCCAGTCCTACCAATAAGTAGTTGTCTGACCTTGGAAAAGCCTTCAACTTCACTGGAACTCTATCTATAAAACAAAGTGGTTGGAAGAGATGATTTCTATATACTTTGTGGCTCTAAAATTCTCTGTTCCTATGAATAAAATACCCTCAGATTTAAAAGCTAACTGGTTGCTGGTGGTAATTTTCTCAGCTTGTTAGTTCAGTTCTAACCCATCAGAACCTGGTAGATTATTTCCTTCAACACAGAACTACCCTTTGAAAGAGCAACAGCAGAAAGGAGGAGAGCCCATTGTTGGAGTGACTGTCAGCCTCCGAAGAGCCAGCTATAGAAGAACATGGGACAACAATGAGGAAAATGACTGAAATCGCTCTCCCCATCCTCTCTCTCCTGCAATGAGAGGGGAATGTGGGAACAATAACCAGACCATGCTGAGCTGAGCTTTGCAGGGAGATCCTGCCAGTGGAAGTGATTAAACAACTCAATGAATCGATCCATTTCCTTTAACCTCCTCTTTCCTTCTTTTAAAAATACACCTTATGCTCCTTTTGCTTCTGCCTTATTGTAAAGCAAAAGAATGTGGAACTTTCCTTTTCTCCCTTATCAGTTCAGGCGAGTAATTCTTCTGCAAAAAGGAAAAGGAAATCAAACTGAAAATAAGCTTCTTTTCAGGGAAAGAGAAATGATTGGGGGGGTGAGTTGTCTACAAACGGCAGTATGGAGGCTGGACTAATTTTAAAAAATGACAGCTTGCAAATCTTCAAATCTAAAAAGAACGGCTTTGAGTTTAGGAGGCAGCAAAAGACTGGTGAAAAACGGAGACATACAACAAGCTGCAGGTTTTTGCTTTGTTTTTGTTTCTGAGTGTTCTGGTGGAACCTGTAGAAGAAGCAGGAAAGAAACAGAAGTCCAGCGTTCAGACTCAGCGTTCAGAGTTCACAGCCTTTAGCAAAAATGTCTCTCCCTTCTCTTTGCCAGAGATAACAAAAGGCTGGGTAGGAAATTAACTCATCTAAGGACTTGAGTAGAAGTAATTCTCTATGAGACCATCAGATAAGATTTTTATTTGGAAAAAAAAATATTGATTGTGTAAAACCAGGTGGGCACAAGAATGTAGACCAGTTTTCTACAGGCAGGGTCAGCGTGGACAACTTTTCTGGTCCCAAAGCTCACGTATGCTACACAGATAAAAGCTAGAATCTCTTGCCCCTTAAAAAAAAAAAGCGAAGAATTGGTGCAAATGCTCATGAGTGGATTATGAAAGGCCAAACCCCTACATGTCCAAGAGTTCTGCAAATTACAGGATGGGTGTGGGGAAACCTCCACATTTGTGGTCACCTGCCTTTGGGTCCTACTTCTACTTAATGAGCTCTATTGATGATCTTCCAGTGTTGTATCACCCTGATTCACATTGTGGCAACCTGATTTGCAAATCCTCTTTCCCTTATTTTATTAATTAATAAGTAAACAAACAAACAAACATTATAAAAACCCTATCTTAAGACAGTGAGCATATATGGTGTCCAGGCAGGTAGATGGCTTTCTTAAAAGCTAAAGGTTCCTGGACCCCAAAATGAAAGCCACAGGAACAGACCTGAATTTGACCTGCAGCCTGGAGCAGTTACAGCAGCCAACCCCACAGACCCATAAACAAAAAGTAAATGTTTATTTTCCTAGGCCACTGAGATTTAGGGGATGTCTGTTACTCAACATTGTTTTGGCAAAAGCTGACATACAAAGAATTCTCTGGGAAAGGGGGTTTGTATTACAATAATACAAATAACTGCAAATTAAGCATTAGAGATCCTTGTCCTAAAAAAGGCCTGTGGATAACCCATCACTAGGGGTTTGTCAAGGTCCATGTCAGCCTATGAAATTCCCCAGCCCTGGTCCTCACAAGGTCCTGTACTGATTTCCTTCTAATTCCATTCTCTTCTTCACCCACTTTGTCTCTCCGAGATCTCTAATCTACACTCCCGCCTCCAAAATCTCCTGGATATACAATAAATAATAAGTAGGTATTCTTGAACCACTGTCCTTAAACTCAGCATTAGGCCACCTTTTCATACCAGAGCCCACCAAGGAGTCCAGCAGAACAAAGGGGGCTTGCCCACAAACAGAAACCTCCTTACAGCAGGGCAATGGTGTTCTGGTCACAATTTTTTTCTCCCTGTTAGACACTCATGCATGAAAGAGATAAGCAGTGTTAAGTTCTGACCAAAACTAGGAGAGATCTCACTCATGAATCCAGCTCACATTGCCCTCCCCTGTCTCCTCTTTCCCTGCCTCCTTCAGTAACCTGCCATCCCTCTTTTCTGCCAAGCTGATGTCTTCCTCTATGGAGGTGACGAAGACAGTGTGCATTACCAATTAGCAAGGAAAGATCCCTCGTGTTTCCCCTTAAAGTTCATCTTCCATTAAGTGATGAGAATTTAGACATCAATAATTAAGACTATCCCTGGGAAACAGCCCCACAGAAGCGAACAGCAGTGCTTTCTAAATAACAAAGCCGAAGAGGATTTTCCCAGCTACAGTGATTTTTCTTTTCATATGTTTACAGTCCCCAAGGGGAAATGGGCAGCCATTCCACCAAGATCCAGCAGCAATCCTGGTGCCCAGGAAGCACACTTTTCACAAAATACTGCAATAGGTTGGCCCAGTTTAGGCCAAGTACTAAATAGCACATCGCTCTGGAAATAAACGACCACATCTTTTGAAACTTGAAGGCCACTTGATTTTGATTCTAAAGTTAGAAGGTTGAGTCTGACCTTAATTTTCTCATCAGTGGGGCAGTTCTGATTCAGCCTCGAATCACTAACCGACAGTCCTCAGCAGAGAAGAGGACAGCAAGCAGAGGCAGCATAGACTTCCCTGTTACACAAAAATATTACAGGAACATTGGAGGCAAGAAGTTTATTTCCTCCCTCTCCTGGTAAAAAGAGGAAACTTGAGTCTATTTATTTGTCAGGTTCCCAAATACCACTTTACTCCTAAGAACACATGAGAATTTTTCAAATTTAAAAATCACACCATAGACACTCATCTCAAGCTTCAAAATAGAGCTGCGAAGAAGGGCAGCTGATTCAAGCAAGGAGATGTATTGAGAAAGCTGGAATGCTTCAGAGTCCCTGTGCCAGCCGACATGAAAAAGGCAATTGATAAGACTGGAGGTAGAGAGATAAGAAGGAAAAGAAGCTCGGAATCTTCCAGGAGCCTGGAAGAATGAGATTTCCTGCAATGAGCAAGAGCGGTGGATGACTATTGCCCTCCAAGGTCCAAAGCATGTGAGTGCATGGATGAGCCAGCATAATCAAAACCAGGTCTGTGGCTCTAAATTACTAAACAGCCTTTTTGCCTCTGAAGAGACACAGAAACAAAAATATATAGAATAGATTCAGCCATTTCCTTGGCCTGACAACTTAGAAGATTAGAGAGCCCAGGGAGATACCATCTGCATACCTTCCTTCCAGAGCTGTTAAAATTGAAGAGAAAGAGAGAAATGGGATAGTAAGAGCTTCCCCACTAGGATCTCAGAAATTGGAACCATGTTTTGGGAAGCTCTGTCATGCGAGGGGAATAAGGCTTCTGGGGATTTGATGGGGATTTGAAAAATTAGCGGAGGAAACCAGGAGGCAAGAAAAGTTCTTGAGCTGTCGGTGAGTGGGGAAAGACAAACAAACAACTCCAACACAACTGCCAGGGAAAGCACCCGATACTCTTACAGCCAAGATGATGTGAGCTGGGTGGAGTCATTGTGTGCACTTCCATCTCTCCTCCTCTCCATCCGCGGTTTTCTCATCCTCCAGGAAGGGCTTACAGCTCACTTTCTTTCTCTCTGTCATTGATATGCACTCTCTTCCTCCCATTGATCAAGACTTAATATCCAGCCCTGGCTAGTTATTAGTGGCTCAGTGGATTGAGCGCCAGCCTGCAAACTGAAAGGTCACCAGTTCGATTCCCTGTCAGGGCACGTGCCTGGGTTGCAGGCCATGTCCCCATTTGGGGATGAACAAGAGTCAATCAATCAATGTTTCACACATCAATGTTTCTCTCTCTCTCTTTCTCCCTGCCTCTCCTCTCTCTGCAAATAAATAAAAACTTTTAAAAATTAAAAAAACTAATATCTGATCAGCTATACAAAGGGGGACCCCCAAAACAAAATTTATTTATAAAAAGTGTGTATTTATTCTTACATGTTTAAACTTCAGTCATCTTCAAAGTACTCTCTATTTGATGCAATACACCTACTGAGACATTTTTTCCACTGCTCAAAACAGTTTTTGAACTCGTTAATTTTGATGCCCTTTAGTGCTTCTGCTGTTTTTGGTTTCACCTCTTCCACATCAGCAAAAATGTTTTCCTTTGAGGACTTTTTTAATGCAGGGAAAAATAAAAGTCACTCAGGGCGACACTGGGTGAATAGGGAGGGTAGGCCACTGGGGTCATGCCATTTTTGGTCAAAACTGTGGAACACTCAGCACAGCGTGGGCAGGTGTGCTCATAAATCACCCATCATGAAATGGGCACAGGGTTTGAAAGAATCTTCAAAAAAATTCACTGAAGCGGATCACAGCTTCTCACAAAAACGCCAGCTGGTCCACTGATACAGATGGGTTCCTAGAACACTCATCTAGAGGGGGAAGCCTGTACTACAAGGCACCTGCCCTCCAGGAGATAATTCTGGGGTTTTCTGGGGCCCCCCCTCATAAGTTCTCTAATATGGATTCATTCTTTCATTCAACAAGTATATACTGAGAAACTAAAATGTGCCTGGCACTGTCCTACATACATGGAATAAAGAGATAAATAAAACAAGGGACCTCACCTCTAAAGAAGGGATATCTAAACTTAGGAAGTCAGACAAGGCTGCCTGGAGGAGGTGACATCAACCAGTGTCTTAAAGTTGGAGCAGAATTATCTAGGCCTAGAAAAGTATAGGCACTGAAGTAGAAAACGGTACCTGGCAATGTGAAGACACTGGCATTTGCTAGATGACCCCAAGAGACGCATTTCTTGCAGTTAATTTCTGATAAATTTTGCCTCCAAGAAAAAGTAATAAAAAGAAAATCAATAACTAGGACTTGTACTTTTATGAACTTGCACTGTAATTGCTTCCCTAAGTCACCACTTAATCAACCTCATTTACAGCCTTAATGAACAACTAATTCTATCACTGATGGAACAGGGCCTATACACAGACAAGCTGGAGCCCCACTCTCAAAGCAACCATGATGGTACTAAAAATTCAAAGTGGCTTATCAATGTCCCAGGAAAAGCTAACTAGAAGGCAAAAGAGGCGACCACAGCACCTGAGACAGGCAAAGTGAGTTCTCCCCAGTTCAAAACTATTTTGCCATACATTTTACCAGTTGGAGATTCAACTGTGTCAATACACTTCTCTTTTGTGTTTCCTTATTTCAACCAATGGAGGCACCATTCTCTAAGTCAGCCAAACTTTAGAATCATCTTTAATTCCTGCCTCCCTCCTTATTTGATTTATTCAGATGCCAAGGTTTGGATTATCAAACAGAGTCTCCTGTGGAAAACATCAGAGACTGATTCTGGTGGACTGACGCACCATCAACATTTTTTTAGAAGAAGAAGGGTTTATTATAAAGACATTGGGTAACTCATTGTGGCAGAGACTATAGACTGGCTATTCTTTTCTCAATCTTTTTCTCCATTGCCCACTTCTGTAATAGGGGTTGGACATTTCAAATACTCACTAAATTACTCATTTTCCTCATTTTCCACATCTCTATGAAGCTGGTTGACAATATCACTTGGCTCTGGCAAAAAAAAAAAAAAAATGTAAGTCTAAGTCTGCTGGAGCTTCCAAGAGACCTTTGGTTCCCCTGGTAAAGTGGAAAAATACAACTGGTGCTGAGTCACCCCTTCTCCCTGTCTTGAATGGGGCCACAGCCTAAGGGAAAAGCCGAGAGAGCCTTGATGTCATCAACCTATTGAACAATGTTAGCGGCTACTTAACTCCAGATTTCTTGTTTTATGGGGGGAAATTCCCCTGATGGCCTAAGCCACTACCAGTTGTGTTTTCTGTGTTTGTGTGTTGTTGCAGCTGAAAGAATGCCTGATACATGGGGAAGGTTCAAGTCTAAGCAGCCAGCACATGCCCAAAAGCAGGTCACAGAACTGGTCTGATAAGGGCCATCCATCCACCTGATGCTGCTGCTCTTCATCCCTCTGCCTTTTCTGCACCAGAAAAGCCATCTTACCACAACCATTCTCGCCATAACCAACATTGCACTTCTGTGGTAGGCACATTATCTAAAATACCACGTGCCACTTCTTGCTACTGTGACTCTGGATTCAAAGTACCTGGTGGTTACAGCTAATTTGTGTTACTTGGGTCCTCTGCATGTCTTAGCTACACAGGAAGCTTAAAAAGTGGATATCTGGCATTTTTAACCATTATGCATTTATAAGATGGGGAATTTTCCCATATGTAGGAAAGGGACTCACGTGTTGGGCAAAAAGTAATATGCATCTCACTTTGTCAACCCTGTGACCTCCCTAGATCATATCTTGCCCACTACTATGGTCCAAATGTTTATGTCTCCCCAAAATGCATACGTTGAAATTCCAACCCCCATTATAATGGTGGGGTCTTCTTACCCAGCATGCACTTACATTCCATTTATACTTCTCAACGATTACTGTAGGCTTTTAAAATTGGAAAACTCGTTCCATTTTTTAATTTGGGAATATTATCAATTAGAAGCTTTCCAAACTTGATTCTTTGCAGTTGAATTAAATTCTCACTTTCTGGAACTTCCATAATAAGTGTCAGGGGGCCTTTGGGAGGTGATCAGGTCATAAGGGTGAAGCTCTCATGAATGGGATTAGTGGCCTTATAAAGGAGTAAGCTTTCTCACCACTTCTGCCAGAAGAGAGATAAGACATTTGTTTACAAACAAGGAAACAGGCCATTGCCAGACATTGAACCTGCCAGCAGCTTGATGTTAGACTTTCCTGCCTCCAGAACTGTGAGTAAATAAATGTTTGTTGTTTAAACCACCATAAAGTCCATGGTATTTCTGTTATAGCAGGCTGAACAAACTAAGACATCTACTAATCTCCAGCCATTGTATATGAGATCATTTTAATCACTTGAAATAGAAATATTTCTGAAATCTGAAGTCTAGTACAGGCCCCGTGCCCTGGCAACTCCCTCAGCACCTTACTTCAACTTCCTGTTCTTGTCAGTGAAGCTGGAAAATAAGGGACAAACTAAAGATACTTTAAATTGACAGAATTGGGGGATAATTGGATATGAGTCATACAGGGAGATGATCGAGGATAGTTCCCAAATTTCTGGCATGGGCAATGGTAGGCAAGATGTTGGTGTCACTCACTGAGGGAATTAGGAATTGGTAGAGGACTCCAGAAACAAAAATCCTCATGTAATTTTTGGTGACATGCTGGGTTTCAGATGCCTGTGGGCTAGATGAAGTCATCTGGTAAAGAGTTGGGTGTGGGTCTGAAACACAGGAAGAAAGATCTGGACTAGAAGACTGACATGGGAGTCATCAACTCAGAGATGATCACTGAAGTCATAAAACTGCCTCATCCACCTGCATTTCCTACCCCCATGAAAGGGAGGACCCTGGTATCTTCCAATCATCCAAAGCCTCCTCTTCACTCACCATATATACCCAACCATGAACCAGTTACTAAGAACTGCCTCTTTGAAACCTTTCCCCTTTTCATTTCCATCTCTGCTGCCTTCATTCAGTTCTTACCCTCTTTTACCCAGAATTAATCTCTGAACTAATGTTCAACCTACTTCTACATACACACACACACAGAGCTACAGCAAGAGTGGTCTTTCTCAAACACAAATATGACTATGTTAATTCTCTGATTAAAAACTGTTAGCAATTCCTCATTATCTAAAAGACAAAGTCCCATCCCCATTTAAGACACAAAGTTCTCTCTAGAACCAGATCCCTCTCCATGTCTCCAACCCCATTTCCCATTGCCTGGATCTTCCAAAATATGCTAACCTTCATGGAAAATGTGCCTACCACTATCTTGACTCCATCTTACACACATTTTTCTTAATAAGAACAATGGATTTTAACCAATATACAATATATTACATATCAGAAAGTGAGACTCTCTTTGTCAGTCTAGATTATGGAAGTGTTCAGTCCAATTTACCAAGTTGTCATTTGCATTTGTATTAATAGAGTACTTAGAAAGGCAATTTATAAAAAGGTAGTGAGTTTCTTTTAAATGTGCAAATGTGCTCAGAATCATTTAGGAAAGAATTTCCTGGTCCTAGTAACAAGATCCTACAAGACACCCTCAGATTCCTCTGTTTCTCATCATTTCTGAGGCTTAGCAATAAGCCCAGGGATAACTGCTTCTTTTTGTTCCTCTTGGTATAACTCTTCCTCCACTCAGCAAGGGTTCTATACAGTTAGTTCATAAGTGCAGAGATCTGAAAAGAAAGTTTCTCCAAAGATCGAATGCCAGCCGTCAGCTTAAACTAACTCATCCACTGAGAGACAGTGAGAGGTGGAAAGCTAAGCACTTGAACTGGAGGCTATGAGAAAAGAATGCAAAGGTTACACCACTTGAATCAAAGACGTAGGTCTCGTATCAGCCCAGGAAGCTTGTTTTGATGATGCTGCAGAGAAATACCAAACCCAGAGTTATTTGGTCCACTATATTGAAATCTCTTGCTGTCCTGTAAAGTAAAACCAAGGCAAGAAATATTGAATGAATGTTATGCTGCTGCTATGAAACATGAGACTGTCGCTGTGCTCAAAAATCTGAATTATAACATTATTATTATTAAATTGTTAACATGTTTTAAGCATTTGCCACTGGACAAGTTAAAATATTTAATCTTCACAGTGATCCCGTAAGATAGATTTTATCACCACCTGCATTTACAGACAGGGAAACTGAGGCTAGGTTTAGTAACTTGACCAAAGTCACAAAAAAGGTAAATGGCAGCACTTAAGATCTCCTTCAAGAGATGACTCAAAAGTTATAAAGATTCTAAAGTTGTTTCAAATAATAACAACAAATTTGAATGAATAAGAGGAAATCCTAAAGTACAAAAATTGCTCTAGAAAGTGAGGGAAGGAAGAGGCTCCTTCAGCCTGGAGTAATAAGGAGGCTATGACTTGACACCTTGTTTATCGCCTGGGAGTAGGACACAGGAAGCTTTCAGAGCATTGTACTGAAGATGGTACTTCACACACAGGACTACAATTCAACCCGCACCCAAGGTGGAGATTCTAAATGGAATTTTTCTTCCCCAGGCAATAAAGAGAAAACCTTCACACAGCACCAAGAGTGTGGCAGTGAGGGTCAGAAACTAGGGCGCAAAATCTCAAATGGTTTTTAACTATTGTAGTAAACAATGTCCAAGTTGAATTGGGAAATTCATTCATTCACCAACTACATATCCACTTCCTACTACATACCAGAGTCTGTGATAGGCACTGGAGATACATAGGGGGGGGGGAAATACCGATTACTTACAAAGAGTTAAAGAACCTATATTCAAATAATTTACCTACAAGTATATAACTGGCTTTTTACATTCACAGGTAATTTTGAAACTTAATCAGGTGGTTAACCCAAAGAGTTTTACAAAGACAATAAGGAGAAGAGGTACCAAAGGGCAAAATACCTGGCAGGCATATTTGAAAGAAATCTCCAGATCCCTGAATCAACAGGTTAAGAAATGTTACCAGAGGCAGAGAAGCAGAGAATATTCCTCTTGCTAAAGCCATGAGCTGAGTTCATCTTCGATATAATACATCAGTTGTCTCCACCATTAGTATTTTCTTCTTCAAATTAGAAAACTCTCAGAACAAGACAAATCAAGATCACTCCCTCTAGCTTGAGTAAGTTCTGGAAAGCTTAACTGTTCTCAGCACCTCAGTAAAAGTGGTTGCTGCATGTATAATTAGCATTTCTGAATTTGCCTGTCATAATTCCAAACCCTCCCCATCTTAAAAGACAAGACCTCTATGAACACAATACGGGGCTATCTATTTATTATATTCCAAATTATGCACCTACCAAAGTTCAAGAAAAGTGTTTTGTTGTTCTTTAAAGTGTTATACAGGTTCTCCATAATGAGGAAAGATTCAAGGCAAAAATCAGGGTTTACAACAAAAAGATACTTGGTGTTAAGACCCATTATTTTTTCTTAATTGTGTGTTTGTTTTGTGTTTACATGCATAACTGATTTCCTTTCCATTTTTGCACTGTTCATGTGTGAGGCGTTTCTGGGAGATGGTGATCGAACAAGGCTAGAGGTCCTCAACTTCTCCAGCTGTTAGTCTTTGCCAGAAGCGGCTCTTGTGTGCAATTCTTATTGTTGTTATTGCTTATTGTTTACATTTGTTTCCTTTGAAAAATGTCTCTCTTTTGCATCAGGGAAAGAGAAGGCCTTAGGACAGAAGCGGGGCCGGGTGCACCGACTTCATTTGGAAAATCAAGATGGACTGAAGCCAGCTGAAACAGTGGTGTGTCACTCAGAAACAAAGGTGGGGCCCTAGTGGGGTATTTACTCTAAAATGAGGATGTGGATCATTTTTTTACACATGAATACTAGCAAGTTTAGCAGCCATAAGAAACCACCTAAACAGCATTCAATCCCGAGTAATTTCCTACACACACATTCTCATACATTCCCAAAGGGTGAGGCCCCGCCTTTGACCACTCCTGGGACTGCAAGCTTTTCCAAACAGTCACAAGCGCTCCTCTACCTGAATCCACAGGATGACTTCACAAATGCCCACTTTGGAACTGTGATGCCTTTTACTCTGAGTGCTCCATACAGGTGGACATCAAGTCAGCTCCCTGCACATTGGGAACAAAGTACCTAACACGTGAGAGACACACAAAATTATCCAATACAGGGGTCAGCAAACCTTTTCCGTAAAGGGCCAGATAGGAAATATTTCAGGCTGGCAGGCCATGTTCTTGGTTGTAACTGCTCAACTCTTCTGTGATTCTGCATTGTAGCCCAAAAGCAACCATAGGCATGTATGAACAAATGGCTGTAGTGAGATTTGGCCCATAAGCCAGACCTTGCCCACCCTTCATCTATCAAATGAATAAATCATCAGAGAACTCACTTTTCTATATCAATGAATACTCCAGATGAACGAAACTCTCATTTTGTTTTGTTTTATTTTTGCTTTCACTAGTTTAAGATCTTTCCTAAAGTATACCTTTATATTGGCCTTTCAATAGCATATACTTTTTCAAAAGCATATTCAAAACATACCTTTTTCCTCCATGACTCAGGGTTTTACAGTTCTTTTACAATGCTGCAGTTCACGAACATCCTCTGAGAGTTCGGGGCTGCATTGGGTTACTTAATCCAACTCCAGAAAGCCCCAGACCTGTTGCTTTTATTCATTGCATCCCATTGTGATTTTTCTGTCTCCTCCCTGTCTGGTGGACTTTGAGTGCTGTCTTCCATTCTGCCAGTGTGCCCTTTGAGGGAATTACATTGGCTTTTCACAACCTAAGTTCAAGGAATATCTATGGTCTGGCTCATGCTCAATGTTCTCCATATCTTCTTTCCACAGCGCACTGGGACTCAACCTGCTCCTTTCTCCTTGTCCTGCTTTACCAACTTTATCCATTTACGATTCTTCCCTTCTCTTGATCTTGGAGTTGACCAAAGAATAGGACATAGCCTCCCAGCACCCCTCCTTCCCTCTTAAGGTTCTCCAAGGATTCAGGCCCTTTAAGATTTTTATTATAATTTAAAAGAGATATGGACAGTCAAAAAACACAAATCTCATGATGTTACAAAGATTCACAAACACCTAGAGGATTCTTATAATCATGATCCCTAACCCAGTAAGTATTTCTGATTCCCTTGCTGAAATGCTACCTGAAAGTCTCCAATGGACTTTGGGGTTCTGTTTTATTATTAAAATTAGATATTAACAGCTTCGATCACTTCTGCAATTCAAAGGTGAAGAACATGTCAGATTCACCATCCAAGAAGGTTCTTACCTCATACGTTCCAGCTTTACTTAGCCAGAATCTCAATGCTTTTCATGATGATGGTGGTGATGATCACAGTGATGATTTTGATAGTGGTAGTAACTAACATTTATTAAACACGTATTCCTTTGTACCAGACATGACACCAAACAGTGTATATGCATGTCTTCATTTGATGTTCACAATCCCATGAAATAGGTACGACACCAAAATTTAAACCTCAGAGTCCTCCATCAGTAAAATACAGCTCATAATTGCTAATCTGTAGGACTACTGTGAGAACTGAATGAACAATACAGGTAAAGTACTTTGGACAGTACCAGACAGATTATACATGCTGAAAAGAATGGTAGCTCCAACTGTTTTGATGTTGAAAATGCTGAGCCACAGAAGCAACCTGGAAATACCTCGCATGAGGTTTAGCAGAGGGTCCAGGCTTCATAAATGTTCAGTCCCCTTTCAGTCATGTTACGTAGGAGCTAAAAGTTTACCAAAATCTGTGCAAAATAAGACATGATTCATTGTTCTGAAATAAATGTAAACAGTGGGTGGCCAGAGTGGGGTTTTCAATTCTTTGGAAAATGGACAGTGAATAAGACAAATTATTCCCATGGTAAGGCCATGTTTAAGAGCAAAGACAAAATGCTGGAGTTCACACCATATGTTCTGCCTTTTTGAGGCCTTCTGACCCCACTACGCACCAGCACTCTCCCTCCCATATCTGTACGCCCATCCCTCAAGTAAACAAACCTCCCTTCTGTCATTCTCCATCCCTCCTTATGTATGTTTGACCTGCTAGAACTGACCTTATGTCCCTGGCCTGAGATCCCTCATCTATACTTCAACCCAAAGTCAATTTCTGACTCATAAATATGGCAACTCTCTAGATTCTTCTTTTAACTTCTTTGGATTTCAGATGCCTCTTGGGTTCAGTTGTTCATCATTCGCTCATTCCAAAATATTTATGGAGAGCCTCTGTGGATCCTACAACGTTCTGAGCACTAGGACACAGTGGAAAACAAAATAGACAAGACCCTTAGGTATTTTCTCATCTGGTGTATAACGAACAAGTGAACAAATTAAAACGTAACATCAGGTGCCTTACACTGTCTCATTTGAGAAACTCACTCCTGCCTCTTCTCCTGCAGAACATATAACAACCAAACTCTCACTTGAACCCTAGGATGCAGACCTATATTAATGTCATTCTTGTCATTCACATCATAGACCACTTTTCAGATCCTTCCCAAAAGAGGTCAAAGTTCCAACACGCCAAAATTTTACCTGCTAATGGGAAAAAAATTAGAGGGAAAGGGTAAGGAATTTTATGTCCAAGGTCTATTACCAGTGTGACAATGACTTTGTTTTCCCTGAAGAGGAATTACCAGCAATTACAATAGTCCATTCAAGATTCCACAGATGGCTGCTAGTACCCTGAAATGATGTCCACTGAGATATTTTGTCTATGACATGGGATGATTTTGATTTTATATCCTTTGTCATGCTTAGAGAGAAGCACTTTGGATATAGGAAAGCTTGTTATGAGAAATAAGAGGTCCATTATGTGAAATCATGGCTCATGAGATTCCCTACAACACACAGTTCAGTAAATGTGAGGGTTCCTTTACATGTTATGTCCACACCTTTTAAGCTTTTGTTATATTTCTCTGCTGCTTCCACTGCCAAGATTCCACTGCACTCATCAAGCCCAGGCTGCCTGCTACTCTTCTGCAATCCAACTATTAACCAATTAGATGGGTATAGGAAACCTATCCGTGTGAAATGTGGACTGTGGCTCAGCTCTGGTTCTTAACGCAGACCAGATGCATGTGGCATGCAAGAAACAATCCTTGGATAGGTCTCTGGTGGGGAATCAGGCATGCACTGTCCCTAGGCCATTTTGAAACTTGCTCTTGCAAAAACTCCCTCACCTGAGATGGAGACAGCAGAAGTTTACTGTGACATGTGCTAGACTTCCCAAGCATAAATGTAAACAGCTCAGCCTCCTCTCCTTTACATTTGTAAATGACCTTTCTCTTTGAAGTAATTGGTAACATTCTTTCCTCTGTTATCTGTAAAAGGTATCTACCCAAAGCGAACCTGTGCATAGTTAATGAGAACCATCCTGGATGTAATGTACACAGAGTGTCAGTAAAAGCCTGTCAAGGCAGGGGTGGGGGCTCCTCTCTATATCATTTAGAGATCGGCCATGCATCCCTTTTTGCTCCACCGGATTTCTTTAGTTCCCGTGAATTTGTTCGTCACTTGTCTGGGGATACAGGTCAAGCATTCCACAACGACTCAGGGTCCTGCCAGACGGGATCGCAACAGATGGGTCCTTCCCTGCTGCCTCTCTCCAGATAAAGGAGTGATCACTTTTTCCCAGACTAGCAGCCACCAACTTATAGACCCAAACTCATTTGGCATGGCTCAGTTAGAGAACTACGAGGACCCCTGGCTTCTGCTCCCTCTCTAGGGGCATTCTGGGAGAATGGACAAACCATACCTGTGAGCAACCAGGTATGAAATAGAGATGAAATAGAGAACTAGCCAGGAACATTGCATTAACCACAGATGACCACATATACTCCTCCTCTGTCAGATTGAATGCAGTTGTTTCTGTAAAACAGAGAGTTTAGGATTGCTACCATAATTTTAAGTAACTACAAGGTAGAATCAACCCACATACACTAGATAACAGAACTTGAACTTCATTCCTTGGCAGGGAATCAGCTCCCAAACCACAAATCTGAAGGTCAACCTCAACTCTTTTTCTCATCCTCATTCAAGTAGTGCCTAAATCCTCTTGACTCTCTTTCTCAATGTCTCCCATACCTGCCCCTTGTCCCCATCCCCACCTTCACCTTCCACCTGGACCACTGTCACAGTCTCCCAAACGATCCTTTCACTACTAGGCTCGTTCTCAGTCCCTGAGTCTCCAATATTTCCTCCACATTGTCATAAATCAACCCTTCTGAAATGCAAAATTTGTTATATTATTGCTCCTCTTAAAAGAGTTTGGAAACTCTTCAATCCTTATAGAATAAAGACTAAATTTAATCTGTCTAACAAGCCTATGATCTCACCCCTGACCATTTATTGGACCCTCCCGGAAGACTATGCACATGAACTACTTACCATTCTAAACACACTCTCATGTTTCTGCTCCTCCAGCATGAACTGGCCTCCCTCCCAAACCCATCTCTTATGTGCAGGGCAAATAGCCCACTCATCACTCACTACCAGGCAATAATCTTTAGTGCAAGGGCACTGTGCACTTTTTCTCTATACTGGAACTTGGTTTGGCTTATAGTAACCACTGAGTAAGCAGTGTGTGTTGAAAGAGTTCATGAGTAAGTGAAAAGAAAGAATCAAATGTCTCATGACACTAGAGAGATGAGTTAACTGAAATATCTTCCTTCTCATTACTGCTCTCACATATTATTTAGACTTTTGTGACTGCAACTGAATCATTACTATGGCCACATGGTCTTGTCATCTTCAGGTCCACATCTGACATTGGTCTACCTTGAACACTGTGGCCAGGTTACTAGTTCCAAAGAGACAGTTTTGACCGTGACATTTTACTGTTCAAAAATATGTCTAAAGTTCCCCATTTTCAACTCCATGGCCTGACATTCAACAGCCTTCATATTCTAGTTCCAACCCATCTGTTCAACCTTCGTACCCTCTACTCTTCTGTAAGCCCTCTACAAAACAACCCACCAAAGTCAATATAGTTTTCTAATAAATATATTTTAGTTATTTTGGGTCTGTTACTAAGAATTTCTTAATTAAATCTTGACCATTTCCCTAGGTTTATCTCAAAAATCATCTCTTTCTAAAACCTTTTATGATAACCGCTGTCAAAAAGGACTTCCCACTTCTAAACTCCATAGCATTTTTTCTATAACTTTTTCCTGGTACATATCAACTTGTATCTTTACTTTAGTTATTTATTAATATGTAGCTTAAATACAATATTGCAAAATCCTTGAAAGCCAGAAACTCAACTTTATTTATACATCCTCAACAGGAGAGTTCAACACGTTCCATGCACATGCTACACTATCAATAAAGACTTGCTTAATTACTTATTTAATTATCCAGCCCACTAAGAGCATGGGTCATAGTGGATAATATTTTTTATTCACATGTACCAGTGTATCCATGTGTAAAGTTCTTTCTCACCTTTTATCTTATGTCCACTTCACTACAATGCTATGAGATAAAAAGGGATAACCAGCCGTGGCTGGTGTGGCTCAGTGGATTGAATGTTGGCCTGTGAGCCAAAAGGTCACTGGTTTGGTTCCTGGTCAGGGCACATGTCTGTGTTGTGGGTTCCCAGTTGGGGGAGTATGAGAGGCAATCGATCAATGTATCTTGCACATTGATGTTTCTCCCGCTCTTTCTCCCTCCCTTCCCCTCTAAAAATAAATATTTTTTTTATAAAAAGGAATAACCATAGTTCTATTATAATCACTGAACTCTTCAGGTTTACTCAGTTAGTACGTGGAAAGCTAGAACCTAAGTCAAAATGCCCTAGATTCATATTCCATGGAGCTTCTCCACTACTGGTACCTTGTGCAAAAGTTCAGCCTTCCCAAAAGTGAGTTCTTCATTCATGTGGATCCAGTAGAAGCAGCATTCCCCCACCCCAACTCCTTTCCTTCCTGCCATACTTTCTCCAGGGTTCGGTGTACTTGGAAGCAGAGACCAATGCCAGCCCCAGTGTTCCTGGCTTTTCCCCAGGCATTCTGCCTGTGTTCACCAGCCTGTTGCTCTGGCTTATGCTCTAGCTAGTATTTAAATCACCCATTTAGAGGGACTGGTCAGCTAGGAAGAACAATACTACCTTCTACTACTGTGGGACCTCACTGCAAACCTGAGTTAGGATGAAGTTTATTTTAAGCTGAAGACATTTGAGATTCAATAGGTGGAGAAAAAACACCTTCTCAGAGTTTTCCTATATGACTAAAAACATCAGCTTCTGGGAAATGAGGCTGCCACACATTCTTTCTTAGGGGTGGGTCTACTCCCAGGAAGAACACTGGAGAGTAAACCTACCATAAATTCCACTCTAGAGAAGCTTGGTAGCCATGAAGATGATGGAAAGATCTCTCACACCCGCATAAACAAATGTTATCACAAACTTTTTATTTCCTGTTTGTTCTCCTAGAAATCCATTCATCTTTTCTAAAGAAATCTTTGTTTTTTCCACTGAAGCCTTTCCCATTCTGTCCTTTTTCTCTACTAAGCTAGGCATGTAAACCTCCCACTTCAATCATTTAGAGAGCTAGCTACTTCTTTTGTTAGCTCCCATATGTGCGGGAATACATTTTTTTTTTCTCCTGTTAATCTGTATTTTGTCACTTTAGTTTTTAGGCCCCAATCCCTGAACCAAATAGGGTAGAAGAAAAGTTTTTCCTCTCCAACAATACCATAAGGGGATTCCAGTGGCCAAAAAGTCATGAGGCACAGGTGGGGTGACATTAATCCAAAGCTGCCAGGACCATGAAGATGGAGGCCATGGGCAGAGTGGAATTTAAGCTAAATTCTTTACTTGGAAAAAAGCAGAATAGGAGTTAAGCTCATAGGTCTGGAATCAGACTCCTGGGTTTACATCTTGGCTAGCTGTGTAACCCTGGACTGTTAACACAATTCTATGTGCTTCAGTTTTGTCCTCTATAAAAGATGGGTAATATTCTCTCCTTCCTAGGATAGCTGTGAGCCTAAACAAGCTCATCAATACAGGCTCCAGCACAGAACCTGAAACGTATATGTAGCAAGAAGTTGTTTAGCTAAACTAATAGTATATTGAGTGATAGTTACTGTGTCACCAAAACTGCCAAAAAAAAAAAAAAAAAAACCCTCCAAATCTATGTAAAAGGAGACTCCACAAACTCCACATTCTAAACAAAGCTGTCATCTGGGGCTAGGTACCTCCCTCCAAGTTTACTAAGTCTGTCAAATGCAAGAATGTCCAAACCTATAGAGAATTTTTATGGATGTATTTGAGCTAAAACAGAGGATATGCCTAGAAGCAGGATCTGAACAGACTGGGGAAAATTCTTCCTAGTGTGATAGTTTGCAGCTTCTTTCATACATCCGGAATAAAGGAAGATGACAGGAAGTAGGAGAAAGCAAAGAAGGGATTGGATTACAGGAGAGTTACAAGATTATGTGCTCTCTTTAGGGTGGTTTTGCTTCTAGGAGGTCTGAAAAGAGGCTTTTCAAAGGTGTGTCAACCTAGAAGCACAGAAACTATAGACAAGGCTTGCTTAAGGAAAAGATAAACCTTTTTTGCTAAAGAAGTTATATGCCCGGGGCATGACTACTCCCCCATGATCCACCCAGCAGGAATTTTTGACCAGATCACCCTGTGAGGTTACTTTCTGTACAACCCTTGTTTTCATCCACAAGCCCGACCTCCTCTGTCACCACCATCCACCGCCACAAATCTCGGCCCATTCCTAGTTCATAAAAGACAGCCCAATGGGATCAGAGTGGAAGGGGGCACAGTCATCAGGGTCATGGGCTTTGCCAAGATATACAGGGTCTGTGATGGGATGTCATTGTCACTGTCACTGTCAGTGTCCCATTTTCAAAAAAGGAAATGGAAAACTTTAGGAGAACTCCTCAGAGAGATGAAGAGTGCCTCCCAGATGGGGACACTGGCACCTCCCTCCCTGGATGGAGCTTGCAGAGATACACAAGCCCTCTTCTGCAGCTCTCAGAGAGCTCTCAGGAGAACTTGACCTACAACTCCTGATGACAGGTGATATTTTTGGCCATGTAGCCTAGTGCCCATTTAAAGGTTCAAAGCTTGTCAGAGAGGCCCACTTTATCCAGATGAGAAGGGACTGTGGCAAAGGGCATCTAAGGAGAAAAGGATGGGAGCCTCTCACCCTAGCCTCCCACAGCAAAGATCTTGGCAGCTCTTGAACGTGAAAGAGCACTGAAGAAAGGCAGGAGAGAAGAGCTGCCTCCCTAGAAGGACACTGGGGCATGGACTGATCTCAGGGGCCTCAGGGGACATGGTTGCCCTTTGTGGGGCACCTCAGTGATGGAGAGGACTGATGGGAACTGAGTACTAAACCACAAGCTATGAAGAGGTCACCAGAAGGAAACAAAAACACAGGGACCCTTGACATAATCAGAATCACTAACCCATTGTGACATGCAGGTGGTCACCATGAGATGAACACGTCTTCCCCATCTCCTCCCAGACTCCCAAAGCCCTCCAATCCAAGCAAAGTTAACCCCAAAAGCAGAGAGAAGGAAGAGAGGCATCTTAGTAAAGGTCATTCATACCCACACTCAAGTCCAAGTGCTAGAGTGAGAGAGTAGAAGACAGAAGAGCCTCAGACCCAGGGCAATGGGTCAAACCTGTGCCAGGGTGGGGGTGGGGCAGGGGGTGTTGCTGGGTGGGCTGTTGGAGATAAGATTTAAATCACATTAAAGACTCAAGTTTAAACTGACCACAACTTTTAACATCTAAAAATGACCAAGCAATTACAGCATCTATCATCCAGGTTTGAGAAAGAGACTTTTGCCATAGCATAGTTGAAGGCTTATAGAAAAATAGAACTGTTTCATGCTTATGTACAAATGGAGCAATTACAGAATCCACATTGTAACAAGGGAGTCTGGCCAAATTGCTGGGGGACAGGGGAAAACCCCAATCCTATGGAAGAGGCTGCCCCCTACCCGGAGAAGGGAGGCTACAGATCAGAATGGAGGGGGGTCTCTGGGCATGGATTTGGCTTTCAGTAAAATGAGGAACAAAGGGTTTTCTGTGTTTTGCATAAGAGAATAGCTTGGAACAGGGGAGCCCCCTGCTCTCCAAAACTGGGCACTCCATTAATAAAAACATTTTTTCTTCCCCACCAATCTCTTATGGTTGTGTTTGGCAGCAATAGGCAGAATCCCATTTTGCCCTGTAACAGCACCAGCATCGTAGAGATGCCAAATCTGCCCAAGCCCACGAGACCAAAATGATGGAGACTTGACTATGTGTGTGCCTGTATGTAAAGCTGTGTGTGTGGCAATTTAGGGAAGATTAAGGGCAGGAACTAGTCTGAGAAATCCAAGGAAATTAGTAAGAATAGTGTTTGGAGCCTCAAGGTTTTAATTAGCCAGCATGAGTGAGTGACAAGGTGGGTTGGCTGAGTTTAAAGGCACAGTGTCAAGATAGACACCTGGAGCCACTTGGGGTTCTGCTGGGGTTATATGTAAACAGGAATAATGTGAAAAATATCATTGCCTCCCAGCAGCTTCCGACTTCTCTGGTCACCCCTGCTTTTCAAAAGCAAGATGCTGCAGCACAGCTTTCTCCCTTCCCATCCCTTTTAAGGAAATGGGATGGGGAGGGGAAGTGGACTCCTTCATCTCTGCCCCAAGTGCAAGTCAAATTGGTAGTTACCAGAAGCCTCCGCCACCCCCGGGAGGATGAGGCTAGGCAGGACTTTCCTGCCCTGCAATTTCCGTTCTCTGTAAAGCCAACTCTGTAATTGTCTCTGATTGGCCCCATAGTGGTGAGGTTTCTAGAAGAGGCGGGAGTGTGAGGATTTTTTTCTCTTTACTTTAAACCAACTAGAATGCTATTCTCACCCCCAAGGCAGCTCCTCTCCAGCAGATGGATCTGCAAAGTGTGATCTGGGTGGGTGTGTCTTCTGGGTGGTCCTACACACTGGTCCCAACCCCCAGGCAACCTTTGCTGATGGCCAAAGGGTCTCCACCCCGCCCACAGCTGCAGCCTGAGGTGCTGCTAGGAAATCACACTTCCCTAAAGAGCCGAGCTCAAGGTCAGGTCTTCACTGTCCTCACCTCACTAACGTCTGTAAACCAGCCATCCTTTGGCCTCCCTTCAGGAGGAGTGTGCAGCTAAACACGAACTGCCAGAGGCTGCCTTTGGAGAAAATGTCCCTGCATTAGCAAGTGAGACTGAAAAAAACAATCTGGAGTCCCACCAAAAAGTCTGCAATGCCTTGCGATACATTATAATGTGATTCAACATGAATTCAACTAAAGCAGTTATTTGGCACAGCCATGAAGGAATCAGCCCCCAGGGTGGTCGACTTGCCACCTCTCTCCCCAGGACACACTCCTTCAGGGAGGACTCAGCTTCTAAAATACCCTCTTAGTTCACTGCGGTTCTTCTCATCACCTCTTCAGTGCATATATTTTAAAAACTTCTTTAGAACTTTCAATTAAAAATAATACTTAATGTAGAACACTTGTAAAGTACAAAAAAGTTTAAATAAGACAAAAATACTAATAATCACCCCTAAGGAAGCCACAGAAACAGAGACTGACTGTTAACACTGCGGTACGTGTGCTTCCAAACTTTTATGTTAATTTGGTTAGAATAAACATGGGCATGTCATGTGATAGAATTGAAATAGAATTTGGAGAACAGAGTCCACTCTGCACAGACACAGAGTAAAGTCTGGAATCAATTGCCTAATGTCACCTCTTTCTGTCTGTGTCTCAGCTGTAACAGGTGAATAACAGCAGCTACCTCAGAGAGTTCTCATAAAGAATAAATGAAACAGTATGGATAAAGATCTTATAACAGGACAAAAGTGCATGAGGGATGAATACCTGTGAGTTGCTGCTGTTGTCATCACCATTATTAGTGGTTATGATTTTCTTTTTTATACTATACACATCTTTCTGTGCCTTGAAGGCAGTCGACAGTAATGAACGCTGCTCTGGCGTCCCTATCAATGCAACAATGTCAGAGCCATCTGGGTTGATGCTGGTCTCTTTCAGCAAATGCCCTGACCTTGCCAGCATCCTCCTGTGAGAGGTTGATGTGACAGGATGGCCAGGACCAGCTCAAATACCTGCAGGGGCTAGGGAAGGTTATGGAGGTTGCAGCCAAGCCAGAGTCACAGCTGTCCTCAATTACCACAAACAGATGTTGGCAGCTTGACTCATTAGAAATGCAATCCAATCACCTTGGCAGTCTGATCCTCTTACTGGAAATTCCAGAGATATGGAGACTGTGCACTCCCTATTCTCACGGTTGGAGCAATGAAGGTTACCCTCCCTGTCCTGGAGGTTCCCCACAGGTGTTTACTCCCCAACACGCAATGACTAGAGACACTTCTGGTTGGCACAACTTGAAGAGGCACTACAGATATCTAGTGGGTTGAGTCCAAGGGTGCTTCTAACACCTACAGTGCACAGGACAGTGCCCTCAAAACAAAGAATCATCTTACCCAAATGTCAATAGTTCCAAAGTTGAGAAACCCTTGATTACAGACCCCAAGCACAGAAATTAAAGACCTTAAGACAAAAGAGAGCAATGGCTGGTGTGAGGGTCCATAACACAGATCACAGAGGCCTTCAAGAGCTTGTAATCATTATATAAGGTAACTACATTTTCTATATCTGAGGTGTAATGAGAACCAACCATTGGCCAAGGGTTTCTGTATCTCACCCTGTATTTCTGAGATTGGTACTGTTAGACCCATTTGACAGATGAGAAAACCAAGGCTCAAGGAGGGGAGGACAACTCCCTGCATCACCTTGCTGGTAAGGAGTAGAGAGAACACTCAAATCCAGGTTTAACTTGAGAATTCTCTGCTCTATGATTAAACATGGCATCAAACATCTAGAAAACATATGGACCTCTGTTCCCTGGGAATTCAAAATGAAGAGTCAGGAAATATATGACTAAAACCAATGGGACATATTTCCAATTCAACTTGTAAGTATGGACTCTGTTGCACCCTTCCAACTATAACAAAAAGCTGAGGAGACACAGGCAGGAGAGTGGAAAGAGAGGTGAAGTTGTCAAGAAGATAGAAATGCTTGGGCATGGGCACTGGAATCTGCTTGACAGGAGTTTGAATCCCAGCTCCACCACTTAGCTGTGTGAACCAGTCAAGTTACTAATTTCATCCTAGGATACCATCAATTTAAGACACACCACTATTCCATGCAACTATCAAAGAAACAACAATGCTGATTAAACACAATGCAGAGGTCATGGCTCATAAGATGCATCCTGATTTCAGAAATATTAAAGTGTAAGAAAACATGCAAATTAGACTCAGGAAACGGATTGTGCTTAATCTCTCTAAACCTCAGTTTTCTCAGTAGAGTAGGGATGATAACCCTCAAGCCATGGGGTTCCCACAAGTAAACCCACCCCAACATGCAGTACAGGGGTAGGGTTCCTTCTTCTCCTGGCTTCTCCTTGCATCTCCATACCCTGCCTGGTACCTCACTCACCTGCAAAGGGCCACCACAGTCCAGACTGTCCACATGTGCCTCCCCCTACAAACAGCTGTGCCCTTGGGTCAGCGGGCAGCCCCTCAGGAGGAAAGATCTAGAGAAGAGGCCTGGGCAGGCCCTGAAAGTAAGCTCAGTGATACCTGAGCAAGAAATTCCAGGGCTCTAGTGATCCTGCAAGGAGCAGGCTCAGGATGAACAGGCACTCTTAACCAGAGGACCCACCACTCCAGGGAGAGGGATGCAGCCAAGAAAGAGCATGCATGACCTGGAGCCCCCTTGTCAGGTTCCAAGGGTGGATGGATTATGATGATCACATACAATAATAGATGCAACATGCCTAGTCCTCCGACTGGCATCTAGCAGAGTCCATGAATATAAGAGAAACTACTTACTACTTGGTACCTACTATGTGCAAGGCAGTGTTCATACACTTTCCATTCATATAAGAAGGGGAATTGGAGATGTAACTGACAAGTAAATTGTGATCAGATTTGGGGAGGTCCTAGATGCCAGGCCAAGAAGTCTTGTTCACAGGCGAGTCATTGCTGACCTATGAGCACAGGACTCACATATGAAGAGTATTCCCATCAAAGACTGCAAGTGCAGTAGAGGGTGGAGACTCAGATTTAAGGAAGACATGACTGCAAAATAGGACATTTGGTAAGGACCTGATCTATGAGTCTGATGGTGGGAATGGAGAGCAAACAATGGCTGGGAGAGGGATTGTGGAGAACAAACAATTTGGGGTATTGAAAAAGAGCAAAGGAAATGGAAAAGTCAAGAACTACATTTTCCAGGGGACAGGATGGTACCACTGGCAGAAGAAGGGAGGTTACACGGGAATCTGGGTCTAAAGGGAGGAGGTAAATTCAATTAGCTTAAAATGACGATTCTGCTATGTGGGTTTTTAGAGCATCTTCTGTGTACTCAGGCTTGTTTATACTTCTCTGCCTCTGGCAGCTGTCAGAAACTGTCCCCATCGGTGTCCTCATAGAGTTCCAACAACCCACTAAGACCATTACTTTGGTCTCATAATATCCAGCAAGACATTATTTTTCAGTCTGTCAATGGGCACAGCTATTACTGTATTGTCACAAAAACTACAATTTTGTTACGGTCCCAAAATTTAAACTGGGATTTAGGATTCATACTAAACATACACATACTATTTGCTTATCTCTCCCTGACCCTCTCTCTACCCACACTTGGAAACTCTGCATAGTCCAACAGCTCTAGTGTCACAGAAAATAGATTCCTTCAAGTTTTCAGACACTAGAAAATAGATAAAGTTAATACAACAGTGCCATCTAGTGAAGGAAAAGTATCTCAAAAGGGTTTGGATTCACCTTAAATTTAATACGCATATTTTACCCAAACAGATCCAGTGCAGAACAGGAAAGTTATTAAATGCAGTTGCATTGTATCATCATCAGCCCTCAAAAAAAAAATCCTTCCATGTGATTGGAGATCGCCAAATTTAGAGGGAAGTTTAACGTAGGCCACATAAATTGAATGAAGAAACTAGAAAACCATAGTTTCCTCAAGAGTCAAACGTTAAATACTAACGATCTAACATGAATGTGTGGTGAGATCTGCAGCAGATTCCCAGCTCCTGGCGCTGAGCTCAGCATCCCCTCTGTGATCCAAAGTGGATGGAAGCCGCTGCGCAGCCTCAGACTCACCAGGAACTCATCCCAGCTCTGTGCTTAGCACTCAGGAGACCTAGGGCAAGGGAAACCTCCCTGACCTTCCGCTTCTTCATCTGCAAAATGGTGGTGATGATATAATAATACCCACTCATGGGGAGTATTATGAGCCCTAACTGAGGTAGTTTCAGAAAAGTGTAGAATCCAAGGGTTTAGAAGAGCAATCAAAGTTAGTTCTTTCTTCCAGTCTTCCCCTTCTTCTTTGTCTGCTCATTTACCAAATAAAAACGAGACAGCTAAGCATTTGTTTCTTTAAAGACCCGACGTTTAAATTTACATTCAGTAAATATTAAGGCCCTACTATGCATCAAGCACCATTCTAGGCTCAGAGGACAGGCAAATTCTCCCTGGAGGAACTAACCTACAATACGAGAGGATCTTAAGAGAACATAATACAGCATCGTGCCATGATAAGAGACTGCAGTCTATTTTAGAAGTGGTGGGAAGGAAAACCTCTCAGAAGAGATTCTGATTGGGCTGACAAAGACAAAGAAAGGAGGCAGAGACAGGCCAAAGCTGTAATGAAGGAATATTCTCTATGCTTCCCTATAAGACAGAAGAGAGCAATCACTCCAAAAAGCAGAAGAGCCAAGAGCATTGTCTAGAGGGAGGAAAGATGTTTGTCTCCCCAAGTTGTAGTGTCTACCCTTGATCAAGCCCTTCACACCGTTTCGCCCAGCGATCTCTCCACCACCATCCCAGGGACTGGCATTCTGTCTCACGATTGCATGGCGTTAACCACACTGCCAGATGAAAGGAAAGAAAAACAGGCTGTCCATCCTGCTTTCTTCCTCCCCCTCTCCCATTTTCCTCTGGGACCCTGAGGGCCCTCCTCAGATGGCTCAGTGTTTTATATAAAACAGCAACATTGTCAGTGTTCTGGCTGATCTGGTTTAGGGTTTATTGCCCATCAGAGAGGCCTGGTCTCCACTGCACATGTCACAGCCAAATCCCCACTGCCTGCTGAGAAGATCTGGCTGCCAGAGGATTTAAGTCAGTGCTTCCCGGTGTTACACATCACACTGCCAGGTTTTGTTAGATGTCTTTTTTTTTTTTTAATGTAAAACCTCTACAATCCCTCTCTCTGACTGGAAGATACAAAGTTTAAACAGGTTTCTAAGAGCCTCTCAGCCCTCAATATCCTAATGAGAATTGGCAATTTCCAAACAGTGCGTGCCATGTTTCTCAAAATTATTTGCCAGTGGTACCCTCTCTATACAGTTTCTCTTGGAAATTCACTTTGCAAAAGGCTAGTTTCAGGTCTGTCTGCTGCCTGCTCTCCCTGCGGACTTCACCAGAACCTTGTGGTCCTTGAAGCTTTTCTAAGGCATCACAACCTCTTTCTCACAGTCCCGCATCCAGTTGACCAACGTTGCCCTTCTTCTCCCGCAGCTCCATGAATGTTTCTACCACAGCCTCTCTGACACTTTGGTACCCATAACTGATTTGATGTTTGTCCCTTTTTACTTTATTATAGGTCTCTCTAGATCAGGAAATGTGCTTTATGTGCAAGGCGCCAGGGAGAGTCAGGAAAATCCCTAGTGCCTACTCAAAGCGTGGCACATAGCAGGCGTGTCACACAGGCAGAAGGAAGAGAAGAAGGAGGAAGAGGGCAGGATTGACTCGGATAAGAAAGACTGCAGTTCCAATTCCACAGTCGGACTTGGAATCAATCACAACCCCTCTGAGCCTCATTTCTCCCTCAGCCACGCAAGGCTAAACACACATGCCCTGACTTTCCTCCTAGGACTAATGGAGGGCTCTGATGAGATCATCCATGCAAACTCAACTTGTAACTGGAAAGGACTAGGCCGACATAAGATAGCATCATTATTAGCAGAAGGCCAAACATCCCCTCCTTGCCTTCCCCCGCAGAGGCCAGGGTGCCACGCCCACAGAGAGATGGGTTAATCCACCCTGCCTATACTTTGAGCTAGGAAGCTTCTCCCGGGCCCCAAAATAACACCTCTTTCTAAATCCTAAGGCTTGGAACTTCTATAACACAAGATAGGTATTCCATTCACTTTAAATACAGGGTGGGGCAAAAGTAGGTTTACAGTTGTTCATATGGAAAATAACACAGTAATTAATAAATACTAATATGAGAATAAGCTGTTTCACATGTAACTGTAAAATTACTATTCCTGTGTTATTATTTATTAATGATTGTATTATTTCCCGTATGAACAACTATGAACCTACTTTTGCCCCACGCCTGCATAATTTTAAATACTTAAAAAGCGGAAATTATTGGTACCAATTCCCTTTGTGGGAGACATTTCAAAAGGGGAGAATCCTGACCTTGAAAATAAGGTTAAAAGAATTATATGCCCAGTTTTTTTCAAAACAAAAATGAAGTTGGGAACCACAGAGGAATATGCTGCCTTCTCCAGAGATCTCTGTCGGGAAACATTCAGCTTAAACTAACTTCTGTTGAATACTTACTGAATAGAAAACACACCAAACATTCCCAAACAGACGGCAAGTATAGTTGTTGCCACCCAGTAACTCCAGCTGCTGGGGAAATCCACACTATCAGATTGAAAAACCAGATACCGACCTAAGCCTGAATTCCACTTCAAAAATTAAAATAAATTAAAAGCTAACATACAAGGGACGTTGGAAACAGGAGGAATCGTGTATCCACTTCTAAAGCCACTCTAGAATCAAGTCTGTGGCTTATCATCTGCTTATCTAAATGCAAGTCATTTCTGTAATTATTTTTATTGTTAATAAATTCTATCTAGTTTGGACGAGGCCAGCAACAGGTTAATGTGAATTCAGATTTTGAAAGAGAGCTTAGACAGCTGTCACAATCGAGGTGCCTGGATTTCTTCCAATTACTGCCCCCAATTATTTCCCCACCTATTGCTGACGTGTTTAATCTCCTTCTGATCTAACAACAGCTTGCATGGAGGGAGAATTGCTAGCTAATACACTGACCGGCAGAGACTGTGGGCCCAATTTAAATAATTAGAAGCCTATTTCATTTCTTCTCTCCCTCTTGTAAGTGCACTTGAAAGGAATGTGCGGGCCAAGCTTCAGGCCTTTAACTTGTCAGGAGATGACTTATTGACTTGCTTTAAGCCCCTCTCTTTACCAGCCCTTCTCTGTCTGTCTCAGAGGACACTGAGGATAATTTAAAGCTATTGGATGATAATCAATAAGCAAAGGTCTTCTCTGTTGCCTGGCTTAAAGGTCTTTGATCTAGTAAATCGTCAATCAAACTGCCGCCTGTATTAGCCTTCCCGTTCCTCGTGTGACCTGGGCTGGTCCTCTTATTCTTTAAGTAGATGAGGACAGGGGCAGCACAGCAGTTTTCTGCTGATGGAGTGAGTCTGCTGCTCACTCGGCCTTGGGGCCTGTCTCCAGTTTCTCCGCAAAGTGACTTCCCTCCTGCCCTGAAATGGTTAGAAATCTCTTTCCATTTGGCAAAGGTCTGAGGCATAATTTTGTTGCTTGACTTAGGGGCATTCATATGTGTTCTCTCCACTGATGGCAGGTCTGTGAGTCCCAGACTTTGTAAGGTTCTACATGCTCATCACTGTCCCAGCATTGCTCCAAGTGCAATTCGAAGACACCTATTACCAAAGGAGATCCTCTGGTCAAAGAGCTTGTTACTTGCATTTGAGATGGGCCCTGCGAATCATCACTGTGAACCCTAACTGAACTTCAAGCAACACAGTAATGGTGATGAACCCTAGAGACTGTGTTTCAGGAATCTGCATTTTTAACATATTGTCTGGGTAATTGTTTTGCATATCAAACCTTGACAACCTCTAGTATAGATGGTATAGCTGTAAATAACAACTAACTTGTATTATTAAGTGTGAAAGGAATGGAGGCTGATTTAGGCTAGTAGAAATTTGTTGCAGGAGAACAGGAAGAAACAGGAGAGGATCAGATGTTCATTGGTATGTCCTTTACTAGGAGGTAATGGCTGGGAACGGGAGGGATGATGTTCTGACAGAAGGAGCAGTATGGGCAAAGGTTCACGGAAATAAGAGTGCAGAGTTTATTTGGGAATTTGAAAATAATCCAATGAACTAGGGACCTGCGATTTGCTCTGTGGGGGAAAATGAAACTGACAAAGAAATACAAGTCAATCACAAAAGTACTTGAATGCAGTTCATTACACAGTAAGGGCAGGGATCTGGCCCAATATTTAAGAATAAATTTAAATAATCAGAAATTACAGAAGAATGGAAAGAGAATGGAAGGGTGACCAAAATTTTTTAATTCAACAAAGCTTTACTCACTGCTTATTTCATATTTATTCAATCCTGTATTTATTGAATGCCTACTATATATATACTTAACACAAGAGTAGGTTCAGTAGAAATAATGTTAAACAATACAAACATCATCTCCCTTTTATTGTAAGGTTTACAGTTCAGCATTTACTCTGTGGCAGGACTGGACTAGCAGACAAGAAACCAAAATGGCACCTCAAGGAATTTACAGTGTACAAGAGAGATTAAGACTAGTGTGCATGCACACGCATACACATGTAAACTCATCATAATAAACCACAAGAAAGGCAGAAACAAAATGTTGGAGGACTAAGTGTGAAGAAAGACTGCTTGAGAGAAGCCTGCAGGGGTATCCAACCTGCAGCCCAGGATGGCCATGAATGCGGCCCAACAGAAAATCGTAAATTTACTTAAATCCTTTTTTTTTACTCATCAGTTTTTGTTAGTGTTTATGTATTTAATGTGTGGCCCAGAGATACCAAAAGGATGGACACCCCTGCAAGCATAGACAAGATTATTGATCAAAGGAAGATGGAGAAATAGACCTTTTTTTTCCCCCAGAAGAAAGCGATTAAAGAAAATACAGAATGGAAATAATGAGAGGGTCATAACAATGAAAATGATTTGCCATAATAGAGTCAGAAGAAAGTGCCAGACACTGTACTAGCCTTTATACATTCCTTATCCCTCATCCTTAGAGTAACCCCTCAAAGCAGGTACTATCACCCCTGTTTTATATATAAGAAAATAATTCTTCTAGGGGTTAAAAAACTTCCAAAGAGTGTTAAAGAGTCAAGACTCATTCACACACATTCACTCAATGTATTCAACAAATGAACATTTATTGAGCAGCTATT
>VMDR010006057.1:0-47650 GCA_007922815.1 Macrotus californicus
GTCTTAATTTCTACTTCATTCTATGTCAAAGCATGTGCATGGTATGGAAGCAGTAATTATTCTCAAATGATCATTTGGAGTTTTATCACTATGATGAGGACCTGCTAAACAAGGTTTTGTCTACACACTAGTGCATGGGCTTGCAATGATGAGTACATATGTATACTTGTTCATATATGTAAAAATAAATGTGTACATATAGCAACATGCATTTGCACACCCAGATGGAGGTTAGGAAAACATGAATGTGCAGATATATGTCCAAATATGTTCGTGCATGTAGTTTTGTCTCAGCCTTTAGAATCAACATGATGTCTGCCACTAAACCTTTCTCACAAGCAGAGAGAGGAAGTCAAAGAAAGGACCTATTAAATTCTAAATAAATATTTTTATAATTTTATCGTGCCTACGATTGACTTGGAGTATTGGTGAAATATACTGATATCTAAGGCCCAGGATTCCGCATTCTCACAACGTCTCTAGTGATTCTAGTGTTCTGTAACCCACCACAACCACACTGGCCTAGTGGCCAAGCCAGCTTTAGGCAAACTTAACAATCAAAGGTGTTTGCCTCTGGAAAGGGATGGCAAACTCCATTCACTGCTGGCTTTAGTCCAGTCTAGAGTACCTTCTCCTGAGTAAAATATATAGACTTTGTCATTTAAGCAAATGAGCTGTGATACTTGGTAGAGAGGACTGAGGCTCTTTTCTCTCCCGTTGTGTTAACCGACAGGAGCACCTCTCCAGATGGGCCCTGGGACACCTCTGGTGGCAGAAGAAAGTAAACGTCCTCCTGCAGGGACTTTCTGTTACAAGTACAACACACCTCCTATTGTCTTATTTTACCTTGAAAAAATCCATGTGTCTTTTGTCTTCTGTAAAAGGGTTGTATTTGTTTTGATGTCAAAAATAAATTACTTCTGAGTGAAATCAGTTAACTCTTTCCCTTAAATCCTTAAGTATAATTGATGTTCTAAAAAGAGTCACCTCACCACTTGGCACCTCTGTGATGATGATGGTGAATAATCAACTCTACCGAACACTTGTATGTATCAGATATTACACTAAAATTTTAATGGATTACCTAATTTTACCTCTATAACATCTTCATTTTATTAAATGGAAATTAGGAGACTTAGGCGCAGAGCTGTTAGGCCGCTCTTCTGAAATCAAAAGACTGGGGTCACAAGTGACACAAGTGATTATAAGGCCAGGGGGTCTCAGGAGTCTACATGCATTGTCACTATTCAACATTGTCCCCCTGAAATCACCCAGTGCTTTCAGAAGTCCAGCAGAGAGATCCAGCTAAGATGGAATCTGTTATTGATACATGAAAGAATATAGATCCACAAATAATTACTTTGAAAACATACACATAACAAGCTTGAGACACTCAAGCTCAGGAAATCAGTAGCTACTCTCCAACCCATTGTGAAAACAGCAGGTGAGCAAGTGAAAAAATGAAATGAAAGAGATTAAAGCGGAGAGGAAGGAAAAGACAAAGAGAGAAATGAGAGGAATTCGCTATGAATTTAGAATGAATACATTAAATTAATATGCCTATGTACCTTTCCTTAGTTGCAAAATACAGGTCTAGATGACAAGCAATTACAACAAAATCCAGATATTCTGATTACGTATTGATGAAAGAAGAAGCCACCATTCCTATTTACCCAGGAGATAAAAACTACAGAGAACACAACTCTAGTTTTCCACAGTGTCAAAGGCAAGATTAAGGGGAGAATGCAAATGAGCCACTTAGAACAGAACACACTCAACACGCAAAGGGGCCCCCTCCTAGAAGCTTCCTCAGATCCAGGAGCCAGAACCAATGAATCTTGATCTCCCACTCTCATAGCGCTTACTACATCAGCTTCCTTCTGCATAATTTATGCAATAACTCATCACCCTCCAATGCACAGATTCCGCAGTCCTGGAAGACTAGGATAGTATTTTGAAAGTGAAATAAACTGTTGGAATCCTCATAATATTTAGCACATTGTTTTGCATGTTCAATAAGCATGTGTTAATCACCAGATGATTACACCTCTCACCAGGAACGACTGAGGAAGGCAAAAATCACTGCAAACCAAAAGCATACTTAAAAACATTTCAAATTTAATGAATGAGAGGGAGGTTAAAAGCCACTACATTATGAGAAAACATGTTTTTAGTGGAAAAGACAGTTTGTCAAGTATTGAAGGTTTATTTTAATTCAAAAATGAGGTGAGACATTTAAAAACATGATTTTTTTTCTTCGCCATTCTGATCATCCCCAGAGGGTAGAAACTGTTCTGGTATCATCTTCCTGTCTATTCAATATGTCCTATCACTATGACTCAGAGAATGTCCTCTTAGAGATGGAATTACTTGAGTTTAAAAAGAGAAAATTTGCAAGGCTGTGTGATGTTTCTAGCTGACTTAGATTTGCTTTTCTTTTAATTTTTTAAATTAACAGTCAGTGATTCTATGTTATTTTTTATTTGTTTATTTATATACTCTTTACCAGTGAAATACTGATTATGGTGAAGGCAACAATACATCATGATTTTGTTGTTTGTCCCAACACCCTCCAGTCCATAGATTTTGGTATAATTACCCATCATGCTTCTTGATGCTGTGATATTTGGTGACAATATTGTTTGGACAGATGGATCCCCACAGCGGAAAGTTAAGTAGGAATCAATACTACAGGTACCCTAATATACTCCACTGTGCTCATTTTTCCTTAAATTTAAAAAAACAAACCTTTTGCCACATTGATCAGCTGTAGACATGTAAAGTGGATTGAGAAGTTTTCTGCAGTTTGTAACGTGAATACTACTCAGAAGCATTTCTTCTTTATGCACCGCTGACTCTAGCTCGAATGTCCTTATTCTCTCTCCCAGTGTTCAAATGTTACTGTCCTTTGTTTCTCAGCTCACAGGCCATCAGTTCCATGAAGTCTTCCCAGACACCTCCCTCACCAACCTGAGCACTAGTAATACTATTTATTACCAATGTGTACCTCTGGTTTGATCGCCCTGAAGCAGAATTGTAAGACATTAACTTTGGTATGTGGGACCTTCCCACTTTCTTCCCGTTTGTCCCCATTGCAGCATCTCTTGTCACTCATGTTTGGGGACCACTCTGAGATCTGCAGTGCCGAGTGGGAAGACAAATATGACATGCCCTAGTGTCACTGCCCAGGTCTATACCAGTGGCTCTTTGCCACCGTTGATCTCCATGTGAACTTATTGCCCAGAGTAGAGATTTAGCAACAAGTAAAACTTCAAGGTCATTCCTCTCCATGTTTTCAGCATCAACAAGATGATTACCAGAGAGAGACAAATGGTGATGGAAGGAGACTAGACTTGGTGTGGTGTACACACAGTATATTATACAGATGCTGTATTCTAGAACTGTACACCTGAAAGCTACACAATTTCATTAACCAATGTCACCCCCAATAAATTCAATAAAAATTAAAAATTAAAAAAATTTTAGAAAGCTAAAAGTACAAACTCACTGGGACGGGGGCAGTGTCTTACACTAATTATGTACATCCAACACTGCAGCATGTGCAAAAGGTGTTCAGAAAATACACACCACATGATGGAAAAAACACAAAGACTTATCAGCACATTATATTATGTATCTGTTAGCTAAGATAAAAGTAACTCTATGGGATTGATCATTTATATTATTTCTGAAACAATTTCATGCTTTCATTTGAATCTTTAGCAAAGATCTATATGTAATATCAAATTGGGGTTTTGCTTCCAGTGCAGTTCAAAATGCGGTGCTCATTGGCAGGTGAACACAGTGTGGGAGGGACTCTGTATACTGGAAATCAATGTCCCTTAAAAAATAATGCAGTAATGTATTAATCCAGGTATTCTGTCAGCTGGTTCAAGTCTCCTTAAACTGAACACTCAAACAAGAAAAGCCTGATTGAACAGTCCAGAGGAGGCTGTGAATTCTGTCCCCTGGCACCGGTTGTAAAGGCATATCTCTGTACAGGTTTTCAGATGCTCACCTCCAGTGAGAGAGAGAAGGAAAGGACGAGGAAAAGGCAGGGGGAGAGGGAGAGTGATAACACAATATCTTGCTTTGGCAAGAAAAGTTCCTTCCCACTAACACTGGAGGTAGAAAATTCTCTCCGTGCAACAGGCAGTTACATAACATTCCTGAAACAGGTGAACCGTGAACTCCAATGTAAGCTTCATTCCTTCAGAATGCCATAAGTATTAGAAGTTAATTTATGGACTTGCCTGAAGTGCAGATGCTCAATCTGAGTCCTCTGACAGACTTGCTATTTTAAAAGCAAGTTGGATACCAGTGCTCTTGAAGATGGAGAGGCAACCAAGAGCCACCTTCCCTGATTGTCTGATCAAAATTCCACTTGAGAGGAGATACCAGCTTACAAGTTATTGTGTCTAATGAGTAAATTTGCAAGCGTCCCACTCTAAATGAGTTGTGTGCATTTATTTTCTACAAAGAAATCTGGTAAAAGATTTTCTAATTTAGCCTCATTTTTTACACACTTTTAGACAAAGTTGGGAAAAATAACTTTTTAAATTTAATCTACTGGGATGACATTGGTTGAAAAACAACTTTTAAAAACTGGCTAGTGGAGTCTAATTTTT
This sequence comes from Macrotus californicus, assembly GCA_007922815.1. Classification (NCBI taxonomy): domain Eukaryota; kingdom Metazoa; phylum Chordata; class Mammalia; order Chiroptera; family Phyllostomidae; genus Macrotus; species Macrotus californicus. The sequence continues at coordinate 4,629 of VMDR010006057.1, forward strand.
TTTTCTGTTTTTTGCAGGGATGTAAGGAGAATACTGCAGGGGGTTCTTTGTAAGGTTTTTCCACCCAATAACACTTATTTAACAAAGATCCTCCAATCTGCATGTTATATTTTTATGTTATTGACATCTATATTCCTATGAGCTGCCCAGCCATTTGAGACTGGCTTTTATCTTTTCTGAGTATATGGAGTCCAAAATGGACAATGACAGAAGTCCCAGCCTTACGGAAGCTCATCAAACTGTCATTCAAAGTGATGACTGAGCTGGATTAAACCCAAGGACTCGGCTGCTGTAGGTCTTAACCCATCAGATGTTGCAGCCCCTCGGCCGCTTTCATCATTAGGGTGGGATTAATAGGCATGCTCTGCCACCGCCTTGATGCCTAGAAAATCACGCCACAAGAATGTGGATGCTTCAAAGGGCCGAACTTTAATCACACCAGGTGAAACATGACAGTCTGGAAATGAACTCAGGAGGATCGACTTGGGAAGGAGATTAAAATAGCCTGGGCGTTTATCAACAGATTGTACAATACTAGCTACCAGATTTCCCCAGCTCCTAGCAAGCACCCCTTGGTTGGTACCCTCTGTGTTCTTTCTTTGAATATAAACAATAGTTTACACAGGCACATCCAAAGTAAGGCAGCTAAGTAGCCAATAGGGTTGTAGGTAACACCACACACATTTCAAGGAGAACAAACATTCAGATCAAGGGAGCACCGGCCGGCTCTCCCACCTTCAGCCCCAAGTCTGCACACGTCCAAATAAATCACATGCGCTTGAGCTCTGCCGGGCTACTTTTGTTTTGTTTTGTTTTGTTTCTTCCTGGTGGCCATAAAAGCTTGCTTGATTGTCAGGCCCTGCTGTTCTTAGGACCAATTCAAAAATGCGGTATTAACTTCTCACAAAGATGCAGACACCAAAGCAAGAGAAGACTGCAAACAAATCGGCCCTGCATGCCTAAGTCCCTCTCCCTTTCACGCAAGTCTGGCGATCGAGACAGACTCTTTTCCCCCCAACTTGGCCTTATCATTTTGAGGTATGAAAAATAGATCGTGTCACGGCAATGAAGCACAGGAAAAGGGAGCTTGTTGTAAGCTGATTACAGTGTAGATTGAAGGACTAGTTCTCATTAGCTCTTTTAGATTGGACAGCATCCTTGAGCTGCAGTAATTACTGAAAGTAATTTTTGAAATGGAGGGTGGGGCAGCTGGTACTAGGAGAGATTTCAACAGTTGCGCGGGGGTTGGAAAGAGGCGGGGGAGGGGTGACCTACAGCCTGCCAGGTTGTCATTACCCTCAGCACTGTGGCAGAATGAATGAAGCAGCTGCGCCTGGCTACTTTCTTGTTAGGCTCTCCAGCAATGAGGAGAAAGCACTTGGCATGGAGGAACAAATACGGCATAAGCGGTAAGAGGCCTGTTTAAAGTTCAAGTGGGCAGGGTGACTCCCCGGAGCTATGCCATCAACATGCAGAAGCTCAGTTTTCATCCCATAATAAATGTGATGAAGGCAGGTTTCATTGCTGGTTACAGAAACAGACTTGAAAAGCAGACGCTAAATGATGGTCAAGGTAAAAGGACCTATTTTCTTGCTTCATTAAGTGGATTTGAGAGCTTGACTATTTCCCCGGCCCAAATAAAACGAAATATGCAAAATCACCAGTCTTGGAGGTATTCTGAGCAAATCTCTCTGCACTTTCTTCCAAATGCAAGTTTTTGATACAGCATTTTCTTCAACATCGAATAGAAATTTTAGGGGGAAAAATATGCTGCTTGCTTTGAGACTGGGGAAGACTGGGAGTTCACAGGCCTGGTTTCTCGCTCTAGACCTGCCACCGCCTAGACCTCTAGTGACCCTGAATGAATCACTTAACCTCCGGGAAATCAAAGAAGCAGATTCGATGTTTTCTCAGGCCGCTTATAACTTATTGACTTCTCGGATTCCAATTATTGTCTCTCTGAACTCATTTATGGAGACTGAGACTAAAAATACAAAATAAAAGTCTTCTCGCTAAATCAGTGGGCAAATTCTGCATGAGATTACCATGAAAATGTCTTGCTCTTAAACACATGAGATCTAGGTTGCATTCTGACGGGAAACTAAAGGAGTGTTCTGTGAGACTCTAACATATGAAAGGCTTCTTATGCATTGATTCTCCAGGAATCCTGCAGCAGATAAATGAAGAGTGTGAGCCCCCGAAACACCACGTCACATGCCCATGGTGACATAGCTTGTAAGTGGGAGAGACACAACACAGCACATGAGGCTGCCCACTTGCAAGAGCAAAATGGCCACCAAACGGTGAACTGTGTCAGTGAACATGACAGGACAGCCACTGTGGAACATGATCTGAGTAGCAGCCAAGGGCTTCTCCCACTCTGAGCACCCCCCAAACTATCAGAATGTTACACTCCCTCCACTAAGGTCCTTCCTTGGGGTTAACAAATGCACCATCTCCAGAAAGCCCCAATTAAAAGACAAATGTGTTACCTGGGAGGAATAAACTCATTAAGCCATTAGTGAAAATTAACAGGCTTTATAAAATTAACAGCCTGAATTTATCTGATTAGCCAGCTGTCATTCAGTAGAAAGCAGATTCCAAGGGGAGAACGTGAAGTTGAAGCTTCTTCTTCAGGGAGGAGATCCAGTATGGTCTGGATCTGGGGACACTGCTGCCAGGGGCAGAGCCAAATGGTGCCCCCATTCGGGCAGTGCACCCTCAGGGGTATAGCAACCTTGCACTGACCTTCAGGGATGGTGGGGAACCCTAGAGAATAGAAGATGAGAACAAATCCAGGAAGGGATTTCGGGGCAGGTGAGGGGAGGAACTTGTTAGGGGGATGCACCAAGATACATTTTATCACTTGACTATTTTGCTAAACATGTCAAGTATTGTTGCTCTCAGGATCCAATATGTTTACATGCATCATTATTGTTATTAAAATGCTTTAGTCCAATGACATTCAATTTAAAGTAACTAAAAACCACTCCCACATCCACACCTTTGAAAAAGGGGAGGTCTGCTATTATCTGTGTTCTGTACTGAGTTTTTATGTAATAAATTGTTTGAAGAAAGGATTCAGATGTTAAGAAAGAAGGAAAAATAGAGGCAGGGAGAAAGGAAGGAAAAAAGGAAGGGAGAAAGAGAGGGAAGGAGGGAGAGAAGTAAACGAAAGAAAGAAAAGGAAGTTTGGAAACTAATGTTCTTTTTCTAACAGTTGGCAGACTTTTTCAGTAAAGACCTAGCTATTAATTTTAAAAATTACAGTTCATTGGCCTCTGTGGACAAACGGATAGGGCTGTTTCAATAAAACTTTATTTACAAACCAGACAGTGTTTGACCCTGACTCTAGGCCAAGTTCCCTATCACCTTATATATAACTCTAGAAAATGAGGCCCTAAATAGTTCAGTTGTTTCCCAAAGCTACTCAGGCCTTGTTCTCCAGTGTCAGTGGTTTTTCTACAGACTCTCAATACTGACCTACTTGAGTTCAAAGCATTAATGACACATTGGAAGAAAGGTGCTCCCGGACACTTGAAAATTCAGGTCAGAGTTCAGGCTTTCATTCCAAATTAAGTCTATCTGGAAATAACTGTGGGGTCATGCATCAAAAAGGCACAAGAGAAGTTGCAGGCCCAGGCTGAGTCACTGAGGGAGAGCAAAGAAGACAGTCTACATTGAGAGGTATTTCAGGAACGCTTCATTTGTGATGGCACCGGAGAAAGGGAAGGCGGGGTACGGACCAACACCCACATTATTATGTACATTACCTCACCTCATTCAGCTCTCACGGAATATTCTTAACACCAGTTAACAGGAATAAAGAAACAGGCTCAGAGCTTTAAGAAACTGCTCTAACTTACATGGGTGGCGAGTGGCAGAGCCAGGATTTGAACCAGCTAAATTCCATTTTCTGGTTGTGTTGTTCTTGTATGAAATATGGTAGAAAAGTCTCTAAACAATTTTATCTGAAGCTGATGGTGTTTCTCTTTGTAGTTTGTTAAATCAACCACCCTGGCATTAAGGAAGGATACATTTTAAAATTTATATTATTATGATCTCAGAATTGCCTGATTTGTCCTAACTTTAAAACCCAGCCCCATCAAGCTTTTACCCATTTTCTCTCTTTCACACACGCACGCTCACACACAAACAGCATCTTGCTCTCCGTCTCTTTTCGTTGCATTCTTTCCTTCTTCTCCTGTCTACGGTGCACCTGAGAAAAATTTAGTGCGTCCTAAGGAAAAATTTCGTGCCTAGACAAATGCATCCCCCCAGCCCTTCTCACCTCCTGCTAGCTCTGCGGCCACAATGACCTTGTTTAAATGCTTCACTGGTTCCCATTTGCCTTGAGCAATCACAGCACAGCCTGGCAGACCTACCTCTTCTGCCCCTCCTTATACCTCTGGCCTCTCCTGATCCCAGAGGCCCTTTCTGTTTGCCCTCAGGTGACGAGGGCTTTCCATGCCCCAAGGGAGGAGGCTTCTTCCATAAGGCCGTTAATGGTTCTGTCCCTTTCAAGTAAAGGTCTTCACCTCTGCAGGCTTGTCTACCTCCTCTGACCCATTTAAATCCTATTCACTCTTCACATCTCAAAACAAAAGACATGTCCTAGAGGGGTTGCACTCCCTAAGTCCACAGACAAGGTCGCCCCTTAGCGTGGTCTATCGCTTAGCAACCCACAGCGTTTCCCGGATTTAAAATTACATATGCATTAGCATGATTATTTATTTTTGAGCCTCCCATGGGACTGAATGTTCCAGAAAGGCAAAGACCATGTTTGTTTTCCCTAATCCTGAATTCAATACAGAGTCTGACATAAAGGAGGGAAACAAAGAAAAAATTTGTTAATTAAATACATAAAACTCCATCTCAACCTCTACATACTCACCTCGCTTGTCACCAAATTCTGAGCTAATTATAAAAGACATTGTTTAAATATGTTTTCTTAATGTCAGGGTGGTTAATGTATAAAATAAATAAAAACATGATGCTAAGCTTGAGGTAAAATCGCCGTCTGGGTTTCTCTCGCATTTTTCATACAATAACAACGAAAGCAAAAATATAAAATTTAGCTGCTTGACTTATTCCCAAGCTACTAGGAAAAAATACATTGCCCTAGAGAGTTCATCTTTTTTCTGTTTTTCCTTACTTAGTCACTAGATGTTTCCTGGGAGAATTCAAACTGCTGTTTGAAGCACTTGTTTATGGCAGACAAGAATGCACGAAGCCAAAGTCAAACACCGATCACAGGGAACTCAGAGGAGAACTTTCTCCACCAACAGCCCCTAAACCCATGAGCCCCATAAGCCCCACTCTGCCCTTTGGTCTGGTGGTGAGGCAGCCCCTGGAGCTCTGTCTTGAATATCTGTGCTGAGGAAACTTTTTCTGCAGAGATCCCTGGATGGAATTATTGTCCATCATTGCCTGAGCAGAAGGCATAACTTCGTAAGTTTACGTATCATGTCTCAATATGATTTATTTTAGAAACTGTCTGTTCTAAACACTTACACCTGAAACTGAGAAATTGAAATACTAAAGAGAAGGAGGCATACTCAAGTCATTTCCCAATAAGCAGATGGCAGATGGGCCCCATCGTCCCCAGCCCTGGACTGTATGAAGCAACAGATTGTGCATCTTTTCACAAATCCTCAAATTAGAAATTTTATAGCGTCGTGAATTGCAAGATGAAGTCTGATTTCCTGAGAAGGAGGTTTTGTGCTGACCTGTTGCCAGCCTCGAAGCCTCTGTCTCTTCGATGGGGCACTTTGCAAATAAAATTGCTTTACAATCTATTTAATTAGCTATTGCTCACAACCATTCCAGCAATTCAGATGACGGTTATTTGTATTTTATGATTGCATTAACTTGCTCAAAACATGCCCTGAACAATTTCTTGGTGTCTGATTTCACACTAGTTCAACAATGAGGACAGAGAGCAAACAATGGGAGGGACCCGTCTGTAGCAATAAACCCCACTTTTTTTTAGGACTGCATGGCCCTGCCACAGTATTAGTAATGGGACAGACATCTGGATGCACAGGACCTTGGCTTTGACTGCCTGCTAATCCCATCAGTTAATAAGCGGGATGTAGCAGTCTAAGGGCGCCTGTCCAGGCGTCTCTCTTCTGGCAAGAGAGGAAACACACCTAGTCCAGCAGAGCATGGGGAACTGAACTGCCTGCTGAAATGCGGGAAACCTCGGTTTCAGGGAGCAGCCACTCCGAGTGCATGAGTCAGATATCCTTGCACAGGCTTTTCAAGTTGAGAGACAGCTAGAGGACCTGGAAGTCTTGCCAGAACCTAAAGTGTGGCGTTTCTAGTTGCTGGAATGGTATCCAGACGTTAAAAGCAATGAATTAAGTTGACATGAATCAACATGAAAACAAAAAAATCTCAAAAACAAACCGTGGAGCAAAAACACAACTTCCAGAGCAGCACACACATGTGATGCCAGTTGTGTAAAAAATAAAAAACATGTTCACACACATGAAAACCATTTTGTTTTCTGAGTATGCAAACATGCACATGCAAACAATGAAAAAGTGGGTTTTATGCATATCAATTGGAATTCTTTCAAGAAACATTTAGGGCTATTCTAAAGGAAAAATGAATAAATATCTTAGGAAATATATATATATTTTTAAGATTTTGTTTACTTATTTATTTATTCATTTTATTTTTAGAGAGAGGGAGAAGGAGAGGGAGAGAAACATTGATGTGAGAGAGAAATACCAATATATTGATTGCTGGCTTCTCATACGCACCCCGTCTGGGACCAAACCTGCAGTGCAGGCATGTGTTCTGACCAGGAATCAAGCGAGCAACATTTTCCTTGGTGGGACAATGCCCAACCAGCTGAGCCACACTGGTCAGGGCAGGAACTCTATTATCTTAATAGAGTTTAGAAATAAGTCAACTGGTTAAATGCTAGCTTTTGTTTTGCACATATATATCCAAATATATATAAAAACATATATAAATGTATATTACATATATGATGCAGCACTTTACATACTATATGTAACCTTTTGATGAGCTAAAAGGATATATACAATATTCATCAGAGATGTTGAACTCAAGGGAAGGATTAAAGCTGATTGTCCAAGAAGCTATCCGTATAATTAATGAGTAATAAAATGATAAAAAGAAAAAACTATAAAATGGCATAAAGTAAAAACAATAGCTAACACATACGGAGTCCTTTTGTAAGCCAGGCACCCTTCTAAATCTTTTGCATGATTTAATTAATTTTATCATCGCACAACCCCATGGGGTGGGTGCTATCATTATATCCATTTGTAGAAGAGGTGAGAGGTGATCACTGCCCAGGGGTTCAGTTTTGTGCTCCAGTGAACAGAGAGATGGGAAGTGGAGGAGCCAGGATTGAGAGCCAGGCAGACCGTGTTTACCCACTGTGACTTGAATGGCCCCTGAAACCCTGACTTACCCTCTTGGTCTGCTCTCTTGGGAGATGGACTGTCCCATCATCTGAGTGTCTCTTGTTATGCTCTGAACCAGGGAGCTGGCCCACAACCCAGGCATGTGCCTAGACTGGGAATCGAACTGGCTGCCTTTTGGATCACAGGCCAGCACTCAAAGCACTGAGCCACACCAGCCAGGAAGAGAGTAAAGTACTATTAACAAGGTAGGTAAAGGCTGGTCTTCCTAACATTCAGGGTGACTAGCTTCTCCTAAAATAACTGATCAAAGTTCGTAAATTCTTGAATGTTTTCAAGACAAAAAAACTAAATTACTAATTTCTTTTTCCATTCAATGCATTTCAAAACTAACTCTAAAGATATTGACTTGGTTTAAATATGATTTTTTTTCTCAAGGGGAAATTTATAAGATGCAGAGGCATCAATTTGAGTCTAACTCCAAATGCAGTTGTCTGACTCAAAGATGTCCACAAAATGGGATTTCCTCTGCCCCCTCTTTTGGGAAGACAGGTTTTAGATCAAAGGTCCAGTAGCTCCATGGCAAACATGAATCTATTCCTGGCTCTCCCCAAACTTCGAAAAAACTGGCATAAATAAATGTAAAAACATCAAATATAAAAAGACAAAGAGAACAGGAAAGATGACAACAGTGGATGAGAGACTGTAGTAAAAGTTTAGAAGAACAGAAGCAGAGAGAGAACACTGCTCAGGACGCAGGGTTTCAGGCGGGGGCTTGCAACACAGGGACTAGATGAAAATCCGTGCATGCATTTGGACCTCAGGGACCCTCTTCTGGTCCACAAAGCCAGCCTCCCCACCAGAGACCAGCGATCTAATTAGGGTAGAAAAAGAACCTGAGAGGATGGGATCCAGGTACACCAAGCACAGTCAGGTAGGGTGAAGTGGGGAGTAGGACACAGGTCAAAACAGGAGACAAAAATTTAAAGCTCTGCTGGAGGGTGGGAAGCCAGCCCTTTCTCCAGTCCGGTGTTCCCAGGGAAGGATTTTTCTCTGGAGAAATGGAAGCACCCCTGGACAAAGATTTCCAAGAACCAGCAAGTGTGGGATAGCAGCTGTGCCTTCTTGCAAAGCTAGCCTGCTGCCTGGTGACCCCGCAGAGGTAGATGAGCTCCATGCAAGCATGGAGGGTTCTCCATATCCTTTTATCTCATACTTTGATGTGAACAGAAAATCAGGAGTGATCAGATATTTGTGACAAGCCTGCAAACTGACATGGAGTAACTAACTCAAATAAACACGTAAATGCACAAAGCACAGGCCACTTCTGAAAGGAGCCAAAATGATTCAGGAAGCCAAAGAAAACTGCAAAAATAAATGAGCATCCCCAGAGAGATGAGGCAAAGTATTGTAATGACAAAACACAAACAAATTGCTAAGAAAAGTGGCCAATCAGAGAAGAAGTAACAGTGTTGAAAAGTTAAAAATAGCCAGAGGAAAATGATTGATAGAAAAGTTAGAAGTTAAGAAATGTTCCAGAAATGAGAGCAAAAGATAGAACATAAAATTAAAATGATAAAATTATATCAATCTAAAAAATCCAATAATAGGTGTTCCAATGTAAGAAAAAAAAAGAACACATTCTAAGGAAGAAATTACGAAATAACAAGGGGAGGTGGAAATGGGGGAGGGAGACAGGGTGGTCTGGGGTGGTGCGGAGCGGTGGCGGGAAAAGGCAGAAAACTGTACTTGAACAACAATAAAAAAAAAAGTGGAAATAAAAAAGAAGTAATACAGAACTTCCCAGAACTGAAAGACACAAGTCTTCAAATCGGGCAGACACAACAGAAGGACTAAAATGTCTTGCACCGAGGAACGTCTCAGAAAATTTTAGAAAACAAGGGACAAGAAGTTAAAGGCAAAAAAGCAGGTCATATACCAAATATTAACAATGAATGTTGTTCATTTCTGAACAACAACACTGGAATCTGGGATCTGATAGTGGGAGAATATCTTTGAAATTCACAGAAATATATGTATTTTTAGTGTAATTTTCTAGAGCCAGTTTTCTCCTCTGTATAACTGTCACAGTGACAGAGTTAACGTTCACAACCTCCCTACAACAGAGCCTGGCACATAAAGATGCTTATTATATTAAGTACATTTAAAAAATGGAGTACCTTGGTAGTGAAATCTCCAGTGGAAGATGAGTGATGTGTTTAAGTATTTTAAACCTATTTTGATAGGCACGTGACAGAGATGTTGAAGAATCTGAAGGTCTGTACATAGCACAGCCTGTCCCTGCTCCCCACACTCTTCTGCTTCCCTGACATCCCCTCCCACATGTCCAAAAGCAAGGTGGCCACGTGTCAGCCAAATAGGGGTGCAGGAAGCTGTTAATAACTATGTCATGATGTCAGGATAAGCTAAAACTGTCCAAAGCAACTAACGTGCGAATTGAGCTCTTGCTCCTCTCTCTTAAATGTGCTTTTTCTAAAATCTTACCCCATTTTGCTAGTGGAAATCTCATCCTCTCAGTTAGCTAAGGCCCAAAAGTAATCTTGGACTCTTCTTTTTAAAGCACCCCACATCTAATCCACCAGCTAATCCTACCAACTTCTACCTTCAAATATGCCCCAAATAGCGCCATTTCTCTCCCTGGAGGCCACGTTGCTGCAGTGGCATCTTACCACTTCCTCTCAGCCCTGCCCCCTTCCATCTATTCTCATTCCAGCAGCCAGAGAGGCTCCTTGGAAATCTATGTCTGGTCTCGAATCTTGTCACTCCCTGGCTCATTACCCTCCAAAAGCTCCCATTCCTTGGGGGGTTGGAGGCCTTGATGGGCACGCAGTCCTACACCATCTGTCCCCATATAAAACCCTGTCCTCTCCAGCCACATGGTCAGCCACTCACCCCATTCGCTCTGCTTCCTCACTATCCTTGTTTCTAGAACACACCAAGCTCTCCAACCTACGGAGATTTGCATTTTGTGTTTTCTCTACCTGCAATCTCCACCTTCTGATATCTTTATGAGTCCCTCCCTTGCCTACCTCTATTTTGTGTGTGTGTATTTTGATTCAAAAAGCATGTTTGAATTTTGACCATTCTTCACACTCTATTGAAAATTGCTTCCCTCAGTTCAGTGCTCCCTATCCCTCTGGCCTGCTTTATTTTCTCACCTAAACACTATCACATCTTCTGCAATTTACTGCATATTTTGTTCATTGTGTTCTTCCCCCAAAAAATGTCAGTTCTATAGGGGCAGTGAAATTTTACTATTTTGTTCACTGCTGGGTACCTACAACTAGAAATGCACCTCATTAAATATTTATTGAATGAATAAAAAAAGAATATAAACATGTTATTTAAAAAATTAAGTTAATAGTAGAGAACAGAGCTAGAAGACTTGAAGCTGGTGGCCACGGGGCAGCAGGGAGAACTAGGGTTCGACAGGGGATGACTGTTGTTTTTTTTTAAGATTTTATTACTTTATTGTTTTTCAATTATAGTTGTCTGCGTTTTCCCCCCACCAGTCCCCCCCACCTCAGCCAAACCCACCTCTGTCCCTTTCTCCCACCCTCCCCCTTGGTTATGTCCATGTGTCCTTTATAGTAGTTCCTGAAAACCCTTCCCCCCACTGTCCCCTCCCCAAAAGAAAAAAGCAAACAAAATGTAACCAGGGGATGACTGTGTTTATCACAAGCATTCTAGTACTAACTTACTCTTAAAAACCAACTGTTAGTTCGTAAATCAACCTCATGAACTAAGGCGGATTCATCCTTGGCAGCTAAACTTCTGGACTTTGTATTAGCAATGCCAGGATGCCTTTCGATTCCTCACTCTGCCCTGAATGCACTGAGATGCACGGCCCCCACCCTCTCACGTCTCTAGAGGCAACGTGATATATATCTTCCCAGACTTGCCCATCACTCTGGTGTTGCCCTCTCCCGTGAAGCTGTCTGCACACAAACTACCAGTGTAGCTGCCTTGAGTGTATCAGTTTGCTGGGGCTGCCATAACAAAGTACCATAGATAGGATGATTTAAAGAACAGAAATTATTTTCGTCATAGTCCTAGATCAAAGTTTCAGGGTTGATTTTTCCTGATACCTCCCTCCTTAGCCTATCGATGGTTGTCTTCCTCCTGTGTCTTCACATGGCCATTCCTCTGTGTTTGCATCCTAATCTATTCTTATAAGGGCACCAGCCATATTGGATTAGGGCTCACGCAAATGGGCCCACATTTTACCTTAATTACCTATCTAAAGACTCTGTCTCCAAATACAGCCACAATCTGAGGTATCGGTGGCTTACAGCTTTAACATATGAATTTCATCCCCATAACACACAGCAACCCACTGAGTGTCTTTCAGGTTCACACTAAAGAAACATGAAGAAGACAAAGAGTGGGGCATCGAGATTTTGCAGGGATTTCTCTCTCACAAAATGCCCTTAACTTATCGTAACCCCTTAAAGAGATAGAGAAAATTCATTGTATTTTTCAGAAAATTCTTCCCCAGTGACCTAGAAACACCCTTTTGTTGAGACTTCTTATCTAGAAAATAAAGGAAATGTTACTGGTACAGGAATTCCAACAATATAATAAAGTTAAATTGAATGTTAAAATGATCACCTCTTATGGTGATCAGGCAAGAACTGGACTAAACTGGAGACAAATCTGCAATCAGTCACTTGTAACTGTCTGGGCACAATGTTTTTGTTTTATTTTTCTTTGCAAAGAACCACTGGCATAACTAACCATAGGCCTTCAACATAAAATTTCACCAGGGCCTACACATTTAATTTCCCTCCCCTCACCCTCTTAATTCTGAATTTCCCCTCAGACCATTTGGTTAGGCATAGAATTAGGGAAAACCAGTGAGGAGACATTGCTTGCAGAAAACACTGACAGACCTGGGGTTGGGGAATAATGAAAATCAAACTTGGCAAAAAATAAATGGCTTTTCGGTATATTGAAAAGAGGATTGAATCCACCACAGACCAAGAAATCCCCTCATCAAATCCAATCTTGATTTTTACCTATGAACTGATTAAAGGCCTACCTGTCACTCAGCCGTTTTATCTCCCAGGTTCAGCGGATGAGCAATTTTGCTGTGATTTGTCAATTTGGTGTCAGTCCACCGAGACCAGAATATTATTCAAGGTGGTAAGAATAAAAAAGAGAGCCATTTACAAATGCATTTTATATTGCTATTAGAAGGTATTTAAAAGCTTCAAGATTTTGAAGAAATTACAGATTAAAGCGGGAATGCAAAGGTAATTCTGATCTCTCGGCATCGACACTTAACAAATCAATTTTATCTTTACAGACCTTAAACAAGGTACAGCTTGATTTGAAAACGTAGGTAACTTGAAGAGTTCAGAGACAAAATAGGGACATATCTTTGTGATCCTCAAGCCCCATGAGAATGAAACCAATCTGGAAAGCTTCTGCATGAGCATAGAAATCACTTTAGAAAAAAATCATGGTTTTATGTTTTTCATTAGTACTGTATCTTTGAAAATATTCTTTCACATATCACTTATGTTTTATCATAATATTTATCTTTTGTTTGTTCTGCTGATACTGATTATCTTGATTTATGAACACAGCTAGAAAAGCTGGACAAGCCAAATACCTTTCCATATTAAAGACACGAAGTACGTAAAACCACTGGGTGAAGAAAATAGATTTCCCCACCCAAATGCTGATCACCATGTTGGTTTCATAAAACAGGGAAGAATAGAAGGACCTCCCAGTTGTCCTCTGTCGATGAGATATAATCAACATTTTCTTTCTTCCTTTTTGTCTCTAATAGAGTGCTTATAAGTGGTCACCTTATTTTTAAAAAGTTGTTATAAAATGAGAAATATTTATAGAACATTCCATTAGGAAAGAAATTTATACCCATAACATTAACATTTGTTTTCTTTACATTGCAGAGGGCTCTCTCAAGCCCAATGTCTTCCTTATGTTTTCAAGATCTGGGGCAGAATTCCCAGGCGGGCCTCTACATCATGCTCACTAATTCTATTTGTCAATGCAGTAGAAGGTAGTCACCCCAAAATAGTATTGCTCGGCATTCACTAACATAACTGAATATCCAGGCTTGAATTTAGAAAAGCATATTGTATTTAAATGAATTCTCCTCCTTGGGATTTTCATTTTGGAAGAAGAAATGCATCTTATTGTTAATTTGAGGACTAATAAAGCGATTCAGTATTAATCATCAACAGTTAAGTGGTCACCATATGCCGACCACCCTGTATTTGTTCTGCACACGAAACCGCACTGGAGACCCGTTTCAGAGATGAGAAATTGAGTGTAAGCATCAGGGATGTTTTGGCTGCACTTAAAGAAAGCTTGACTACTATGACTAACATAAATATATTCCATCGTTCTTCATGTAAAAAGCAGTGAAAATGTAGCACAGTCTGGACCTGGTGCGGTGGCTCAACACCGTCATCAGGAGCCACCTACCTTCCCGACTCAGCACCCTCAGCACATTGGAACAGCACCTCGGTGTTGTTACGAGGTGGCAGTTGCAAGGCCTGGCATCTAACCCTTTTCTGTTTGTATCGGGAAAGACTTGTCGGGATAACAAGTCTTCATAGATACTTTAAACAGAGAAGAGATTTTAGTATAAGGAGTTTAGTGCTTATGGAATTGCTGGGAGGGTGATCTGGGAGAGTAGAAGTCTGCACTGGTCATTGCTGATTCTGGTTTGTCACTGGCTTTGGGGGTTGGGAAGCTACAGGAACCACAGAAAAATACTAACCATGATTACTCTGCTCAGCACCAGTGCAAGTAATTCTTAAAAACATATATACAGGGTATAGCATGAATGATGCCCCTTCTTATTATAGAATCTTTTATTAGAAAGTCATAAGCATGTAATTCTGTAACATAACAATATCACACTCAAGCACACCATATGACATTTTAGGTACATTGTTCAAATTAAAACTATAAATTATTATGCCCATATTATTACCCTACCAAACACACTCAAGCAGGCCTCGCTTCTGCCGGACTCTGTATGTGACCAGAAACCACTGCAAAAATTTCTTCCCTGCTGAAGTCCACATATCTACTCACTGTTAAAGGACCAACAAAATGGTTTCTGTTTCTCATCTCCTTTCCAAACCTCATGTGAGTACTGACCCTAAACTGAAACCCCAGTGGCAGGAATTCTGAGAAAGGCAGTCTCCAGGCTCCCAGTGCTGACAGCACAAGAAGGACAAGGAAGGGAGAAAATGGTATTGAGTTAACATCAGACTACTCAGCACAAGGCTCCAAGGAGAAAGAAGGGCAAGCAGGATCCAGCACTGACTTTCACCCCCGTATCAGGAAAAGCGTTTGCTTATATTTCATTGTCTAGAATTGGGTCACCTTGTGCACTATGTCTGCAAGGAAAGCAGAAGAATATGCATTTAACTTTTCCTGCAGTTTGATGGATGCAAGAGAGGATCTCATGAACAGCCTCAAAGGATAGGTAGCAGATTGAGATGGTACTGATATGATTTTTTTTAATTAACAGAGAACTTTTATAAATATAGACAAGTGAAAAGCAAAAATCAGGAGTCACGATTAAGAAATGGGCAAATATAAATGACCAGTTATAGGAGAGGATGTCTGTAAAGGGCACCAAAGCAGGTGTAAGAAATCCTCAATATCGTAAATAATCAGAAAATTGTGAATTTTAAGATAAGTTATATTGTAGTGGGAATATAGACTTGTATAGCTCTTCTAGGTAGCAATCTGACAGTACTTGGTTACATTAAGTATAGATTTACCCTTTGACTCAGATATTCTACTCCCAAGGGGATACTTCAAGGAAATCACCAAGCAGGTGCACAGATGAACAGGTAGGAATATGGTTATAACAACTCTGTTAATGGTGGTAGATACTGGAGGCAATGAATAGGTAAAATGTGGTGCATAGACACCATGGTGGGCCATGATGCAGTTAGAAGTAAGATGGATGAATCCAACCAACATAGTGTGAAGTAAAAAACAGAATGAGATCTATAATCTAATGCTGCTTATAAAAATTAAAAATACATGCAAGCAAAATACAATAACAACACATTAGAATAGATGGCTATGGTGAGGAAAATAGGAAAGAGAATGGAGACAAAGAATGAATAAATAAAGCAAGAAAAGGCTCTAACTTGGACCAATGATGATAATATGCCATGAACTGAGAGTGATGTGACTGACTGAACCCTGGGAAAATTAGGTTAATGAAAAGTACCAAATAGTCCATTGATTTGAGAAAATAAATTGCGTCTGTGTTTGTGTGTATTACAAACACTACCACCCATCCATGCCCCAGAAATGTGTTACCTCAGGTATTCCAATGCACAGGTCCTGAGAGTTGTCTATACCAGCAGTCTCCCACCTTTTTGGCTCCAGAGACTGGTTTCATGGAAGACAATTTTTCCACCGACCAGGATGGGGGGCTGGTTTCGGGATTATTCAAGCACATCACCACACTCAAGCTCACCTCCTGCTGTTCAGACCACACAGCAGGAGGGGGTCCAGACTGGTACTACCTCCTAATAGGCCTGAACCAGTACTGGCCTGTGGCCAAGAGTTTGGGGACTACTGGTCTATACCCAAACCTATGTTGGTTAATATGACTCCTTTCCTAATGAGCCCCCTCCACAAGGACATGCCAGTAAACATGGATGTCTGTTGCAATCCCTCCTAGGAGACAGCTCCAAGGGTTTGCAGGAGACAAATTGGCACAATGAACGATCAATGGACCAGGAGCTAGACACTTTGTGGGTAACATTCCCTTTTTGTAAGAAATAATTAAGTGGTTCTTCTTATCAGATCATGAGTGAAGTATTCAAAACTGTATCAGTCACAAAGATGTGCCTACGAAGTCTTTTTGATTTTCCAAGAGTGTGTTAAGAAATAATCAGATACCATCTCCTTAGGTTTCTCAGCCCTCTGCTTATGAGGTTCTTTCTTATTGTTTCAAAAGCCTAGACAGAAACCCTTTCCTTGCTCACAACTAGGAGGGGCAGAAAGAGAAATCTGTCAAGCCTGTGGACCACCCTGTTCATTGCTTCCCTGGAGAGTAAATGGAAATGGACTCCCTTTTTTATTTCAGGGGTGACTGGCAGTGATGACATCCAAGAGCAACTATTCTTTTCTCAATTTGGATGCCGAGAGGTGGGTGTCCTCCCTTCTCAAACAGAAATATTCAATGCGGCCAGCATGCATAATTTATCATGACATAGGACCAGATAGAAATGTTTTGCTGAACATGCCCTGCTTTTATCCCCTCCCCTTCCTGGTACACACAGGGAATCTCTGGAGAGTCCAAGGCCAATCCTGGTGGCAGGCACTCTCCTGGTAGCAATTTATCAAGCTTCTCTTTTTCACGGATGAAGGAGTGATTGTCACTTGACAGAAGGACAGGAGGAACGAGGTTTTCCAAGGACTTCCTAGCAACTCCCTGAAACTGTGGCTTTCAGTGGTTGTGTGGCTTTGAACAAGCTATTTACCATCTTTAAATGTCTATTGACGCTAACCAAATTTGATACACTTCTAAGCACACATAGTTGCTGTGAGAGTCAACCAAGGCCCTGCAGAGATGAAGCCAAGAAGACTATGGTGTCTGTAACCCCCAGAGCCACACCCAGGCTTTACGCCCCCAGGTTACACCATCACTGGATTAGTGTGGGAAGTGCCCTTCCTTGGTAAAAAGGGTGAAAATCCACCCAAATGCAATGATTCTAACCTATGTATAATATAGCTTCCTTTCAAACAGCGAAAGCCACATTCAATATCATCTTCATGTTACACTGAAGTCATGTGATACACCAATATTTTATACTCAAGTAGAGCTAAATGTTTGCTCTTTTTGTACCTTAAAAATTAATCTAAAACTGCATCTTGCTATTGCCCTTTTATTTATGAAGTATTCTTATAAATATTACTAGGAAGTTGCATATACACACTCAGACATTTCAAAGCATTGTGTTTTTCATGATCACTTTAATAGCACCTGAGAGTGATTCTGACTCTTCATGTTTTCCCCATATACTAAACTGAGAACCTACTTTCTAATTGAGTCTCCACTAAACTAGTTGTAGTCGCAAGAGCGGGCTGAGTCCAGTGGCCTGAGTTGGAATCCTAACTCCAGACCATGCTGTGTCATATCAGGCAAGTTGTTTAACTTTTCTGAGCCTCAGGTCCATCATGCATGAAAATGATTAACACAATGCCTGGCAACTTGCAAACACTCAATAAATATTAGCTGCTGCTGCTGTCACTGCTGCTGTTATTGTTGTTATCATCATCTCTGTTACTCACCAATCTGCCTCCAGTAAGACTTACATCAATCCAAACATCTTGGAATCTCTAATCATGTTTCTCCATAAGCACATTGCTTTCCTCTTCCAACTCATTGTCAGGAGCTACTTTACTTTCTCCAAGTTCTTTAACGATGAGACATATTAAAATTAAAAGAATTGTTTTTTAAGTACACCAGCCTGGGCACTGAATTGGAAGACTTAAGCAGAGAGTGACAAAAAGCAAAACCCTCCCTGTGTCCTCATTTTCACTTTGATGTGCCACACATAAAAAAGGAGCTGACAGTCCTAAAATATGAAGACACCATATTGTTGTCACTCTGCATCCTGGCACATCTGATCCCCCTCATGGTGCTCGAGCTGTTGAAGCCTTTGAAGTTAGAAAATACCACCACCCAATCTTCCAGCACTGATAATTAAGACACAGTGTGGCAAATCAAAAGAGACAGGCCACCTAGTATCTACATTCCCTTCCCAAGCAGCAGAGGGAGGGAAAACAGAGGAGGAGGAAGAGGAAGAAAGCAAGCTCTGAGCTGTGATTCATAAATCAACTGGTTCTGCCTTTCGGTAGGAAAAGACCAGCAACTTCTATGTTACAACTCAATCCCATCTTGCAACCCCCAATTTTTCTTTCTTTTTTTATGGTTTATGCTCTTTGAGTTTCCTTTTCTTAAGACTAATCTGTCTTCTAAGAAGAGAGAGGAATGCCATCTCTTAAAAAAATCTTATCATTTGTCTTCTGTGGGGGAAAATGGATGTACTTTTCTGGGCATTCTTCTTTGTCATAAGCAATTGCTGTTGTGTCATAAATTTAAAACAGGTTGTGCTTCTGAAGCCCCATTCAAATCCAAGCAGGGGACATGTGGGACATAAAGGTTTATTAGTATAAATGGATAAATAATGAATGTTGAGTCTCGGGGACCTTGTGTTCCAGCTAGTTGGCTCCAATAACATGTCATAATATATTTTTTTAATTCCACTAGGCAATATCTCCACAAAGATAAATTGATCTAAACTCTAATTGGAAAGGCATAGAAAGCATATTGCCATGTCATTTCTTTACAATAAATAATTTGAGTCTATGAATTCAACTGTGATTTATTTGTGAGTATATCATAATCATCAAAATGGGTGACAGACTTTTAAAGAAAACTCACTGTCAAATATATTCAGAATTAAAACCTGTTAAACCCATAAAAGATCTGTGTGAACATTATCTTGAGTGATATTTGCCTGTTTTTCTCCTTCTGGTCTCTGACCGTTCTTTTTCTACTGCAATATCATTTAAATGAAGAGATTCCGCACAAATTGCATAGTGCTGCAAAAAAAGAGTCGGAGTGTTCTTTAAAGCCAAAGGAAAATCTAACTTGATGAATAAAATTAAATTTCACCTCCTGTTTTCAGAGAAAAAAATTTCAAGAATGTCAAGATAACAATTTTCAAATTTCAGATTCTTCAGATTATGAAACTACCAACCAACTGTTAAAATCATAAGAAGTACATTTTCAAAATACGTACTAGGCATGAATTGGGTAGGATTAGAAATTACCCAATTGTTTTCATAATTTCCTTGTGGCAGGGCTAGGATGAGCAAGAGGGAAAGCCAACTCCTAGGATGTAAAACAATGTGGAATTATTTAGAGTCCTGAGATGTAGTTGAGCAAAAAGGAGGGGTGGGTAGGTGTGGGTGGGACAGAAGGAAGAAGAGGGAAGCAATGTAAGAATCAATAAGCTCCCAGGAGTCAACGTGTATGCGGACAAAAGCTGTGATTAAACATGTGGTCTTACTAGCCTGTGTGTCATGTAATGCTTGGATGTATTCAGTCATGAAAGGGAGATGATTGAAGAATTCCAGACCTCAAATGGATTCCAGACCTTCATTGTCTATACTTCTTCATATTTGGTAGAGGAGAGAATGTCAGATGTGGCTCTAGGGACACCTTAACCCAAAAGAATCAGACAGTGGTGGTTTCAGCCCTCCTATGGAGGTTACTAAAGAGTAACTTGGAGACTGGGCCAGGTACAGAAGCTACATTTGCTGGTATTGTAATCACTATTGTTCACTTAACATTGCTATAGCCTCTTACAGCTTATAATTTATAGGTATGTATGTATGCATGTATGTAAGTATATGTAATCTGATTAGACCTTTCCAGAAGTCTCCAAAGGTAGTAATATTATCAAACCACTATGAGTAACCCAAGGACCAAAGGGCTTAATGGTGTGCCAACGATGACACAGCCACCAGTGACAGACCCTAAAACAGATCCCAGTCCCTCTTGTATCCAGTCCAATATTTTCAGACAAACTGCACAACCTTTGTGGGGAAAATCACTCATGAGAGAAGCCGTGAAAAGAGATACTTGGTTTGGTGGAAGGAAGATGTGAAAGGAAGATGGATAAATTATAAAGGGAAAATGCTATAATTTCTTTAACAATCACTTGCATAGCACTTGGTATGTTCTGGGCAGGCTTAGGTACATTATAAATATTGACTCACTGTTGCTCATAAAAATCATGTAAATAAGGCAGGTATTGTTAAAAATAATCCCATTTTAGAGATGCAAACATTGAGGCCCAAAGAGGTTCTATAACCTGCCCAAGGGCCTGGCAACCTGACTAGAGTCCACAGTTCTAACCAGAGATGCTTACTGCCTCTGTGGGTAATGGCTTGGTTGTTAGAAGGATTAGGTAAGGTAATATAAGTCTAGTGTATAGAACAGCCCTTGGAAAATGGTGTTTAGAAGAACTTAAGTAGATAATCAACCACATGGAGAAGACAGCTGGCAGACTTTTCTGTCTCAAGTAAAGATCACAAACTAGGATGTTACACTGTAAGAGGGAAGTTGTGAAAAGTGAAAAGTGTGTTGAGAGATTTTAAAGACCATCCTCTACACAGGAGGTTTCTTGGATGCATTAGCCTGTGTCTGCATCTTCTGCCCAGACTTTGGCCTTCTGCTGAGCTTGGCACACTTCATACCAAGATCAGATTGCCTGGGCATTTTTTCTCCTCTCAATTTCCAGTTCATCATTACTTTAATCCAAATCTAGAACTAGTTTGCCCGGTGTCCTAAAATAATTCCACAGCTCAAACTTTACCAAGTTGCCAGACTGAAGATACAAAGATGAAGAGTCTACAAGCAGGGGTGTCCAACCCATGGCCCATGGGCCATATGTGGCCTGGGATGCCTGTAAATGCAGTCCAACATAAAATTGTAAATTATGCATGGACCTTTTTTTTTGCTCATCAGTTTTTGTTAGTGTTTGTGTGTTTAATGTGGGGCCCAAGGCAACTCTTCTTCTTCCAGTGTGACCCAGAGACACCAAAAGTTTGGACACCCCTGGTACAGCTTCATCTGTCAAGCAATGGACTTCCTAGAAAGTGATTATAGACATATAAATCAGTAATCATATAAGGGCAAAAAAAATCAAAGTTTGCCCAAAGAACAGAGGGAGCACATAAAAGGGATGCTTTTGTCTTGGGGTAGATTTCCTTTTAGAGGTAAACTTAACAAAGCTTGAAAGGGAAAGAAAATGGATGTGGAAAGTCATGTAGATAAGAGACAGTCCAAGCAAATCACATGGGCTTGTTGAAGTGGGGCATGTTAGAGGACACAGGCATGATTTTTTATTGCTCAAAAAATAAGTTTGAAGAGGAGGCTGAGGAAACAGGAAGAGCGAGGGGGCATGAGGAGGTTAGGCAGGTGTCCTGTCATGAAGGGAAGGCCATCTGCACCGGGGGAAGCCTCGTGGGAGAGGGAATAGAAAGGGGTAAGCAGATCAGATCTGTATTTTAGATCATAACTGTCTTGAAAGCATGGTTGAAAAATCCGAGGAGGAATAAATTAGAGGCAGAAGTCTATTTCCAGGTGAGAAATGTTGAGAGCTTGACCTAAGACAGGGTTAAAAGGAGATGAGGAAAACAGAAGATAAGTTTGCAAGTCAAAAAAGAAGACACAGTGAAAGAAATATTGTAGCTGGGACTGACTCTTAGATTCCTGGCATAATGACTCTGTTTGTGGGGTCACTGTTGCAGATAGCAAACACAGGAGGGAGAAGAGGTTGGAGGATGAAGGGGAGGCAATAGATAATAAGACTTTCAGACAAGTCGACTTTAAATTGCCTATGAGGCATTCAACTAGAGATGTCTGGTAGGCAGTGAGTGGAAAATACGAGCAAATCATAGGCATTCAAAATGAATTTCCCTTGATGCATTTATGTCCCCTGAGGTGCCAGTTGTTTGGGATGTATTTGTCCTACTGAAATACACAGGACCCCAGTGATTCTTTTCTGTGTTTACCACATGTGCTCACCCCACAGGGTCTCTCCTGGTTGGCTTCTGGATCAATCTGGCCAATGGCAGAACACTGGAAGATGACAGACAATAGAAGTTGGATTATCAGTTTCTTAATTACTGCCTGCAGTGTTGCTATGGACTGGTGTCCTTCAACCCAATGTCACAATTTTTGTTAGGCCAATCCCAGTAGTTGTCTTGCCCTCTCTCACTCCTGTTGTCAGTCTTGCTCTCTCTTTCTCTTCGTAACCCTTCAGGCCTTGCTGTGGTAACCCCATTTCCATTCCTTGTGTACCTCAACCATTTCCTTGGACCTTCTCTCTGCTATGATCATACTGCCATAATAAGTGCCTTTATTAAGTTTATTAAGCTCTCCTTGAATACGCCACTTGCAGGCATCACCTTTTTCTTGCCAAAACAGACTGCTAAACTTGGTTTTAAGATGTCACACTCTCCTAGTTTTCCTCCCATTGCATTTTCCATCCACCGTACTATCCTCCACTGTCTTCTCTTCATCTTCCTAACATTTAAACCCTAGCGTGCCCTGGGACTCACTTCTCAGACTTGCTCTTTTCCCTGTCTGTATAATCTCATCCAGATGACTTCAAACACCATCTACGTGGTAACCATCTCTAACTTTTCCCACTGAGTTCCAAACTCAGCTATTCACTTGAAGGACTGAGTCAAATCAAACTTAATTTGTCCAAATCCTGTCCCTGCCCCCACCCCTGCAATCCATTCTGCCTTGACCATTTCCATCTCATCAACAGCACTGCCATTCACACAGTTGCTCAGACCAAAATCCTGGGAGTCACCTTGGACTCCTCTTTGCAGCCTACCCTGCCAATAATCCAGTCACAAGTACTGTCAACTCTACATCAGGTTACACCCTGACACCAGCAACTTCTCACTCCTGCACTGTCAGTGTCCTAGGGCACCCCTCTTCCATCCCCCTCCTAACTACCTAATGGTCTCCTACCAGATCTCCACGTTTTTACTCTCTTCCCTACTTAAGCCACAGTGGACTTCTTTCAAGCCCAAATCAGAACATGTCACTCATCCATTCACAGGCTTTCAAAAATTTCCTATCTCAAACTGAATGAAATTTGAACATTTTCTCATGACTTTAAGCTCTCTGTCTTCTGACCTCTGTCCAGCTCTCCAATTACTTTCTTCTCTTCCAGCCACGTTCAGTTTCTTGCTGTCCAACACAGAGCCACTGGCTCCACGGGACTATCAACACTTTAACTGTGGCCACTCAGACTGAGGAACTGAATTTCTCATTCTATTTAATTTTCATTAATTTAAGTTTAAATTTTAAAACAGGTACTAATTTAATTATCAGAAAACTCTTAAGTATGTTTGGACAACATGGATATATTAATCAATTACAAACTGTATAAAGTCAAAATTCAAATCAATTATTTCTGATGAAAATTTAGCTTCTAAGTTGAAACATGAATTATGTATAAAATACGCATCAGTTTTCAAAAAAAAATTGAATGAAAAGAATGTAAAATATTGTATTTATAATTTTGATTTGATTATATGTTTAAATGATAAAACTAATATATTAAGATCAATTTTACTTTCCCTGACCACACTGTCTAAAATAGCCTCCAGCCTTTCTCTCTTCTCCTGCTTTACTTCTTCTACATAGCTCTCCTCACGACATCTTTTTGCGTATTCTCTGTCTCTCTCATACTAGAGAGTAAGCCTTATAAGAACAGGGCCTTTTTTTCTCGTTCAATGCTTTATTCCCAGGGCCTAGAAAGAAAATAATACATAGAGGCACCTACTCAATATTTCTTCAAGAATGAATGAATGAATGAAATAAGTCACCGATACTCAACTATGGCATAGCATGCACAGTTTCTGTTTGTGAACCCTATGATTCTCCCATGATCCAGCATGTAAACATCTCCACCACACTGAAACTTAAGGGAGCATGAAACATTTCTCTCACTGGAACCCAGGACCTGGAGATTTCAAAGGTGTACGGGAGTCTTCGAAGGAGAAGTAATATAATAAGATATAAACATGAAGTCTTCTAAAACGCCTTTTACTTAGGATGCCTTAAAAGTGCATCTGAACTGTTTTGCAATCAAGCACCAATGATTTCTTCAATTTTCAAGTCAGTAGCAGAAATTCTAAGAAGAAAGGAAATTAGAGTAGTTAAACATATTCTAGGCTATCTCCAGTGGGAAATATATAGAAAGCTTATAATTTGTATATTGCTGGGAATCACTGTGAATTTTTGACTTACATTTTAAACAGAAATATCACTTTAGGTACTAAAACAATCTTATTTTTTCTAATATGAAGATATATATATATATATTTAGCATGAAAGCCAGGGCATTTTAAATTTTTCTCTCAAATAGCATCAGTTTTCACTTTCTAAACAATAAAGACTGAGCTAACAATAGCACTGCCACAAATGTCAAAGAACATGCTTCTACTCACAGCTTAGGAATTTCAAAATTGAAGGTAAGGTAAACGCATCAACATAGCAAACTGGAAATAAGATTCATTTTTATCTTGCCTTCCAGAAATTGCATAACTTTCTGTAATTGTAAGGCTAACATCATGGATAAGTGCAAAAGATTTTAGCAAACACAGGCAATAAATCTTCAGTGGCGGGAGGAAAGGGTGGGGAAAGAGAAGGCCTCCATCCAGAAGGCCACAACAGTGAGAATGTTTGTGAGGACAGCAGCTGCCCTAGCTCATGGCCAGAGTCTGAAATTGTCTCTGAATGACCGACTGTTAGCCTCATTTTTGTGGACATAAGGTAAGAGTCTGGGAGGGTAAGGGGGTGGGAAATAACATTAACCATCATTTCTTGTTAGCATACGGCCAGGTATGGTGTTGCTGGGTTATTTTGCTCATCTGCTTCCTAATAGACTATGAGTTAGTGAAGCGGGTTAAACTTGTGTGACTAAGGAGATGCCTGTGCATTTTATGTTGAGTTTGGGAAGATAGGTTTTCTGCACATTTCTAGTCATTACAGATTCTTATTTGCGACCTTTGTCTAAAGGCCTGAGTCATATTCAGGCTCTCTACTATACTAGAGATAGAACTGGTGGGCTTGGTGAATATTATGTGGGCGAGGTTATAGTTTTACCACTTACTCTAATTTTTACACCTGTGGAGTTAGAAGAATCACAGAAGATGAGCTTCAGGAAACAGACTTGCTGAGACTTGTCACGGTGGTTAGCAATGGTTACACTGATTCTGGGTTAAGACCATGGTGGGCAGAGGCTGCCAGTCTGTAAAGTACCCCTAGACTGTCTCATATCCTCTCAGAAATTTACATTCCAGGGTCTGCTTTCAGCTGATACAAGCATTCAGGAACATGAAGTGCATTTAACGTCAAACCACTGAGACATGCATGAATTTGAGGCATCTGGCACACCTCAAATTACAATCCCTTCTAGATATTCTTTCAAGTCAAAAGGTTGTTTATTTGGAAATGGAAAAAAAGAAAAAATATATTCAAAAGTGTTTTTTGATCCCTCAAGGTTCATTTTCATTTTCTTCATTCTTTTCTACCTGGAAATTGCTTTGTAACCCATTTTTCACAATTACTCTGTTCTTGTCCTGTGAAATCCTAAGCTGGGATGTATACCTTATACATAAACTGATATGACAGTGGTTAAATCTGACAATACTTTCTCTCCCTGAGAAAATATTCATGACTGTTTCCTATGCCAATGATTCATCTCAATCCTGATATCAAATAGCTTTTGCTTTACACCTCTGGCTGTCAAATGCGTGTGCTGGTCTCCCTCTAAATTTAAAATCCAGTCAGGAGAATGAAGGAGATAACACCTCTTCTATTACAGTGTGGGAAAACAATAAAAATCATTTTGGATTTTGAAATATCTCACAAAGCACCTGGGTATACATCACTCTGTACTAAGAAAGTTGCAGACAATATACTCAAAGAAATAGATGTCTACTAAATACAGTTAAAGCAATGATACTTCCATAGTCACCAACAAGTTTGCAGCTATTAAATTGAGTCAGCAAACTACAAATAAATAAACACAGAGAAAACTCATTGCCTAGAAAAGAATGTCCCACTTGATTTGTCATTAGCTACTTGAAACTCTCTACAAGTCCACTTATCTGAACCCAAGTTCCAGAAAAGAGATCAGACAGGTACTGAAACCAAGGCCAAGGCTTTTGTCTCTCATATACTTCAATCAGAGCACGCCGGATGCAGAGAAACCTTACAGATGCAAAGTAAACTTACCGACGCTATGCCATTTGTTTGAGATCTGTCCTTCAATACAGAGAGGTCTAGTTCAAAGCTGCTCAGACTTTAATGGGTATATAAATCATCTGGGATCTTGATAAAAGGCATATGCTGATTCCGTAGGTCTGGGGCAGAGCCTGGGAACCCACACTTCTAACCATTCCCAAATGAGGGCAATGCTGCTGACCCAGGGGCCACATGTTAATGATACTGGCAGTTCACTTGGCTCATATTATCTCTTGCAAACTGAAAAACCTAAGTTACAATTCCCATTCTTCCAGTAATCCACTGTATAGTTATAGGAAAATTGTCAGACTAACGAGTGCCTCAGTGTCTCATCTGTAAAGAAGAGGTACAAAGGTTAAGGAGATCACATTGATATGAAACCTTAAAGAGAATTGAAGATGTCCTGTGAACATGTCTGGCTAAGCAAACATGTTCCAGGGCACAAAAAGCTTTAGAAAAGCGAAGAAATGAGTCTTAAAGGCTGAGAATCGAAAGTATGACAAACCAACAGGCCCTACTGGAAGGCAGGACCATGAGCAAAAGAATAAGAGAGTATGAGTGAAAGGCAAAAAAGAGCAAAGAACCATGAAAAGAGTCGTTTCAAGTAAAGTCAGACTTCAGAACACAGACACAGAGGATAATGTGAGAGTACTATATCCTTTAACATTTAAAGAATTGTGACCACGGAGATTTACAAAGAACAGATCCTCGGAGACAAGTGGAAAAAAAAGATGCTGCAGCACATATTTTTAAAGAATGAGAAAAGTTTTGGATGAAATACAACAAATTATTGAAAGTAGACAATAAAAGAAACAAATCACTTCTTTCTCCAAAATGCTCCATGAATTTTTAATGGATCTTTTTTGTTGGCCTTTTGGCATTTTTTAAGTACCTGGATGATACACAAGTAGCACACCTTTTAGTCATTGTTCAACCACGTGTTGCTCCCAACGTAAGATGAATCAAGTTGCCAGGAAAATTCCACATGCAATAGAGGTTAACGCTGAGGCTCCCTCCATTGGGCCCTTCTAGGGCACTCTGCCTCCTTATCCTCAAACCCTCCTTGTGACAGGGAACACCTAGCAGAACTCGGGGTGAAAGCGGGGCCAGAAAGAAAGAATGGGGAGCAAACATTTTTTATTCATTTTCTTTATAAGTTACTAATTAATTAAACTCCCATATCAGCAAAGCTGGAAAATCTTGCCTATCAGGATTAACTGTCTTTTATATTGGTAGCATTCTTGAATTTTCCAAGGTTGAAACTACTGATGATTAACTTCTGGCAATGCCCATGGTAACTATTTCAGACCTGTGAACTATCACACCTTCTCAATGTCAACAGACACCCACACCAAGTGAATACCTCTTCAAAAGGCTGTAAGATTGCATTTCATTTTTGGAAGTGACCATTCTAGCCATCAAATGGTGATGATCTCTCTCAGTCTGCCAAGGACCGTGGCTGACTTCCTTCCAGATAAAGCCACTATCTGCCTGAGACTAACATTCCCTATAAATCAGCTGTTCCCGCACCAGAGGCTGATTCTGAAATCTAACTGGCAATTTTGACACATCTACAGATGGAAACAAAGGGGCACATTTAAAAGGTTTCCAACACAAGTAGCACCAGTTAGAGCATTTGCTACACAATCAGTTGTACAAAAGGGTAGGGGAGACATAACATCACTCACAGATAAAGATAGTAACCTGGCCCTCTACATTTACCAAGATCCACTCAAGATTCTACTGCTGTACTCACAGGCTTTTATCTCTTTGACAACCAAACCCAAGAGGTTTGCCAAAATAGAATTCCAGTGTAGGGGGAAAGAAGCTAAAGAATTATGCATTAATAACACCTTTACCCACAGGCAGAACATATTTTCATCTGCACACATCAGGAACCAGAGATCTTAGGTTATTAAGGGTGAGGGAGGCTAATAGTCTTCAGGATGGCTCTCTTGGGACGCCTATTTGCATAATGAAGCTAATACATAGCAATGCAACTCAGCAGTTCTTTGGGATCAGCTACTTGTAGTCACACATGGTATTTTTAATTCACTAACTAAATTACTTTGTGGAAGAGTTGTTGGTTGCTAATATCAAAACTATGTCTACAAATAATTCATAACTATATTTACCAATGGTGAAGAAACCTAATTGGTAAAGATGTATGGTTTAATTAATCTATCTTTTGGAAAATCCCAAACTAATGCATAGATAAAAATCATCATTGATAAAGATTTAAACTCTGTTAAGGTTATCTGCATAATCTAAACTCGAGTCAGGGCATCTGCCTTGCTCTGGATGCCCCAAGCCAGGACACCAAGATCAGAGAGCACCTTCTGCCTAGAGTTATCCTATAACAAAGGAAAGCAAGCCAAAACTTTTGGCCATGGTCTTATTTTCATATTTAGTTGTTATAGAGGCATTTTTCATATTTTTAATGATGGCTACATGTCAGTATACATTTGTCCAAACCTGTAGAATGTATACCACAAGGGGTGAACCCTTCAGTAAACTATGGACTTAGGGTAATTATGATGTGTTAATGTAGGTTCATCAATGCCAGCAGGTGGTAACTGAATTATCATATCTGCTAGGAGGTCCTGATGCAAAAGCAGCGCTTTGGTTTTCCTAATGCTTTGCTTTTTCTATGTGTGTTTGGTATGTGTATGTATCAACCTGCATCAACATATCTCTACAAACAACAAAAATGTATTGGGTATGTAGGTGGTGTCATTCGATGTGTTAGGGGATAAATGTAAGAAGATCAGCAAAGAGGGAGCCTCCTTCCCCAAGGACCTCTGTATCTCATTGATGCTCCTTGAAGTGCTTACATCACAACTGAGTAGCTATTCCATCAGTTGTTAACTAGTGATGAGTTATTTCAACTCTTTATCTATTAAGCCTAAATTTAGCTTCTTTTGCTTTCATGAATAGCATGCTAACCCAACACACCTTATCTTTCAACTCAAAATTTGGGAAACCAGGGTAAGAGTAAAGTAGCCATCATACGCTATGCTGAGTTTCAGATGAAGACAATTAAAATCACATCGATGCTGCAGAAAAGAGAAAAAGAATATAGGAAAATCGGGAAGTTTTAGAGAGCTGGTCCCAAGATGAAAGACAGAGGAGTGTGTTTAGAAGAAGAGTTGGAATCTGTTAGAATAAATGTGGTCCATCCAGTGGTGGAGCCACTTAGGGTCCAAAATGAAGAGACTTGACAAGCAGAGATGAACTACTTAAAATAGTATATTCTCCCTCCCTTTGAATGCAGGATGAACTTTGTGACTTGCTTGCAACAAATAGAGCATGGAAAGAGGAAAACAGTAAATTTACAGTGGAAAGGCCTGACAAACACAACCTTAAGCAAGTGATTAAGCTTAACATCACCAGTGATAAGTCATGTTGATATCAAGCGGCCCTGATATGACATGATGAGAAGGCCATTTCCCCTCTGGGACATTTTCCCAAAAACCCACAACTCAGTCTGATCATGAGAAAAATATCAAGTAAAACCAAATGGAGGGCCATTCTACAAAATACTTGAGGAGTGTTCTTCAAAACTGTCAAGAACATGACAAATAAGGAAAGATGTTGAAACTGTCACAGATAAGAGACTAAAAGTGATGACTAAATGCAATGTGGAAGCATGGATTATATCTTTGCATGGAAAAAAAAGACATCATTGGAAAAACTGATGAAATCCAAAGAAAGTCTGAAGTTTAGTTGATAGTAATGTAATCACAATTACTATTGGTTAATAGTAATGAGACAATGTCTATTTTTAGGTTTAACATATGCAACACGTTTATACAAGATGTCGCTAATAGGGGAAAAGGGGATGAACAGTATTGGGGTACACTCTATGCTATCTTTGAAACATTTTTTAAAACGTATGCTTATTCCAAAAAAA
Source organism: Macrotus californicus (assembly GCA_007922815.1). NCBI lineage: Eukaryota > Metazoa > Chordata > Mammalia > Chiroptera > Phyllostomidae > Macrotus > Macrotus californicus. The sequence continues at coordinate 34,837 of VMDR010006057.1, forward strand.
AGTTAATTTAAAAATAATTGTGAGTTACTGTTTTATTTTATTAAAAGGATTACAGTATACGTGTTTCCCCCCAGTGGATGTTTTAAAGAAGATATGCAATTTTCTATGTTATAAAGAAAATGAAAAAAATTACACATCCAGAGTGGTTGAGTTTTAAGCATATTGTGTTTTTAAAAAAGCTAGTGATTATTTGTTTATAGAGACTTTATGATAAACAGAGATAAAAAGGTACATGGCCAGCATGGTTAAAAGCCACAGATAAAGGTAAAGGCATTTCAAAGTGATGGCTCCCACATCAGCCATCTCCTGCTTTGTACTGGCCAATTAGGTAAACTGCACTCTAGACAATCATTAAACCTAGATAAGGTGGGAGTTTCATAAATGAATCATTTGTGCTCAAGGGAATGGAGATGGAGAAAATAAAGCCTAGATTAGCACCAACTCTGGACAATAATGAGCAAGAATAAAAACGTGAAAGTTAGTGATCCCAGCATTGGTCACTGACAGGATCCTCAAGGTGGCCAAAGAGAAGACAAGTGAAAGGAGATACTTTACAAAGTTGTTTCAAGCCAGTTGCCTCAGAGAGGCCACGAGGAGGCTAGCTCATGGACAGCTCTCGTCCTTTTTGTCTCCTCCCCTCTCCAGTGACAGTCTAGAGTGGAAGATGTGACCTTGAGGGAAGGAAATCCCAACTCTGCCACTAACAGGAGTTTCGATATTCATAAATTCCCTTAGTCTCTCTGAATCTCAGTTTTCACTAGTGAAAGATGAAAAAGTTATATCTGATCAATTCAAAAGTCTTTTTTACATTATAAACAGTATGCAAAAGGATGATCTAATGGACTAACCCCCAGAAGATTGGGGGCACAGAAACCCCCAATCTGCCAACATTGATTATTATATCCAGTGGCATGTAAGTAAGAATAGATAGAGTCAACACTTATAAAACTGGGCCCTGTGTGAACCTTGGTTCTGTTCTCCCAGTAAAGGGTCCACCACTTCTTTAGCTGCTTCAGCATCAAAATTATACTGCCACTTCTAGGAAATCCTGGTGTGCTGGTTACTTGAGGCCTTTAAAAGTATGGCCTCAAGCTTATATGCCTCTCTTGTTGCTTCAACTTACAATCCACATCACAAAAACATGTGATGTTGGCTTGGAGATAACATAAATTTTCTATGAAAATAGAGGTGCAGGTATTAATGATCCTTTCATGGTCACTAAACACTGCAATGAGCATATTAAAGCTGAACTCTGTGCCCTAGATGCTCTCTCATGGGAGAAGAAAATAAGGAAAGGGGTTGAGGGAAAGAGAGAGAGAAGAAGAGCCATTGTAAGAAAGAATATGTAGTCTGTAGACTAGCCAACAACAGTATCTGAAATCCATAAAAAATAAAACTGGCCAATGAAAAACTGGTCATATAAGAATTGGAAAATAGTCAACCATTTTAGGTTTAAAGGAGGGCGAGGAAAGGGTCATCTGGGGAGACTTAGGAGAAAGATAAGATGACCAAATTATCCCAGTTTATCAAGAACTTTCCCTCTTTAGGCACTGAAAGTTCTGCATCTTGGGAAATCCCCCAGCCCCCCAAAGTGGGGATGGGTGGTCAACCCTAGTAAAGAGACAATACTCAAATATCACATTGTTTTATTTTTAAGATGGCCCTTACATAAAAATGGTGGAATTTTTTTCTCATATACACATATATATTTCTTATTCTTAAGAAAATATACTCTCGATCCTTTTGTAATTTGTAAGTGTGATGATTGGGTGTTCACACTCTTGTGTGACACGTGCCTCCCACAGACCTTGTTACTACAGCAACACAGTACCCATCTGACATGAACTCTGACAAAAAAAGTACTTTTATCTACCTTACTCATCACCTCCTTATGTGGAATAACCCAGGAATTAACTTAGACTTGTGATCCATCTAATCTCATGATTGGGTCTAGTTTTTAACAATGAGGAAGACTCAAATCTACAAATTGAGATAAATAACATATTACCAAATATTACAAAAGCAAAGTCCTTGACTCTTCTTTAAGATCATCTTCTACACCAAGTAGAATGACTTTCAAATTGGAAAGTGTAGGTAACAACATGGTTCTCCAGGAAATGTAGTTAAAGATGCTCAGAGATAGTAAAAAAGAAAAAAAAAAAGATGTCTTAGTTTGAAATGATTAGAAATTATCAGATTCAAATTTTATACACTAGGCTAGTTAAAACAACAACAACAACACTTAATTTGCCATAAAAGCGAGGTGTTTCAATAGATGAGATTAGGACAAACAGCCTAATATTTCAAAATAAAACAATGAAGTTATAAACTAGAAGCTACATCAAGCTGCCCTTGATGTTGACTCTGGCCATATTCTGGAACAAAGTTGAAGCAAAGGAATCAACACAGACAATCAACTTGTCATGCCAATCTAATTTATATTTAAAAAAAAAGAATCATATGGAGGAAGGTCAAAAAATACCATACAAAGAATATATATTGATTTCAGTAAGTTTAAAATACAATATTTCATTTGTGGTTTATTTTTCAAAGTTTCCCTCTCTATCCTTAGCAACAAGAACACACGCACACACACACGAAGGGCCTGAAGAAGGGTGATGAATGAGTCGGTAACAGTCTAGGGTGTGGCAAGACTCTTCATCATTCACCATCTAGTCTGTTTCTTAATTACTACTGCAAGCCAAGAGATATCCTTATTGAGTCTCGGTAAGATACACATCCAGTGATAAAATCAGTTTTCAAAAAGAACTTGACAAGTTAGAATTAATGATTGTGCTGATTTTTAGTCAAGTCCTGCACTTGGTTCTCAGAAAACAACTGCCCCCATGAATTTCAGAGAAGCCAGATAGGGCCATGAAATTGTTTGTACAATTGCTTTGGAGTTTTGGTTGATACTCATTTAAGAGCCAACAGCGTGCCGTCGTTGCCAAGAAAAGCTCATGCCTGTCTGTCGTGCACGAGTTAGCAGCATCCGGTGTCAACACAGGAGGCAGTGTTCTTGCACTGACAGTCCTTAGTTCAATACTCGCCACCATGTTTTAAGAAAAAGACTTTGCTTGACTGAGGCGTATCTAGAACAGTGAGACCAGAACTGTGGAGTCCCTAGGAACTGGCTTATAGGAGTAATTACTGGAGCAAAGAAAGATAACTGGGGACAGAGACCAGTGGAGACACAATAATTATTTTCAAATATTTGAAATTCCATTTTAACCAAGGGGGATTGAATTTACCCCACAAAGCTCCAGAAGACAAAAGTCAGATCAATAGGTTGAAAATTTGAATAGGCAAAACTGAGCTCAGTGCAAGGGAGAGTTTTCTAGTAATTATAGCTTTTTAATAAAAAGAATGAAATACCAGTATCGCCAAGGGTATGAAAGCATGAATATTTTTATATAGCTGAAATGGGAATGGAAATTGGATTATTCTTTCTGGAGAGGCAATTTGGCAATGTATTCAAATAGACTTGAAAGCATGTATCTTTTATTTCAGAAATTCCACTCATAGACATTTACCTACATAATTAGAAATGCTGGAAAAAATTTATAAAAAGATTAACTGCAGCATTTTTGTACTAGACATTTTGAGATAACCTAAATTGCCACCATATAATATGACATTGCATATATATGAAACATGTAAAATAGAATACTAAGCTGTTACTCAAAAAAACCATGGTAGAAAAAATTTTGTGGAAACAAATATTTATAATACACTATTAGTTGAAAAGACATCTCAAGCTTTCTATCTTAAAAATAGAAAAATAGACAGAGGGAGAGAGAAAATGAAATGAAATAGGCCAAAATATTAGCATTGCTACCTGTAAGATAAAGGGCAAGTTTTTCCTTATGAGTGCTCTCCCTTACTGTTGTGTTCTAATGTGTCCAAAGCAAAAATATATACATTTTACAATGACAAATAAACAAAAAACAAAGAAGGCATAGAACATGTGTTTTTGCATCCCTAGTACCTAACACAGTAGGAAGGCTACACAGTTTTTTGTTGAATAAATTAATGAACTGTTGTATTTTATGGAGTGAACTCTCTAAAAGAGTTCATGGCTTCCCATTGCTGGTGATGTTCGAGCAGAGGCTGAACGACTTTTGGCATATTTGGACGGCAGTCTTATTGTGATTTAGATGAGTGGTTCCCAAAAAGACGTACATGGAAAATCTAAAATGCTCTCCCAGCACATGAAATAAAAATTTCCAGTGAGCACCCCAGATTTACTGGGTCAAAATCTGCAGGAGTTGTTAGAATTTGCTGAGGTTTGCAGGTTAGAATTTGGAAATGATTTTCATGCATCTGGAAAACCAACCTGTAGTCGCGGATCATGTAGAGGTTATTCAGGGCCTTCCCACTGACTGTTCACTGGCCTGAAACCCTCAGCTGGTGTCTGAGACTGCTTGGTGATGCAGGGCGGGACCACACATAGGAATTAAGGTGCGGAATTGCTAGCCAGCCTCACATGTCTCTGCTGGGGACTGAGTGGGTGAGTGAGCAGAGGTCCTAGGTATAGACCCAGATCCCAAAGTATTGATCACGAAGAGAGTAGATGGGTTCCCCTTGCCTAGCATTTTTGTGTGAAGTTTCCTCTGTTCAGAGCCCTAAAGAAGAAGAGAGCTTCCTAACATTCACCTTAACAATTATATTGAATAAACGAAAGTTCTTCTTGCCTGAATCCCTACCTTTGTTTCCCAACCAATTCATATTATTCACAATAAAATACTGTACAGACGTGGAGCAAACAGGGTACCATCAAGTCAACTATCAAGTCAACACAATCAAATCTGTCTTCTGTCTTACAGGTGTTCTTTTCCTTGCACTTATAATGAGTCATTAATTAATAAACGTTAGAATAGATATTGACTTGTCTGGCTACATCCACATGCCTACTTGTGCCCTGAGATTGTTGCATCGAAATCTTAGATTAGTTTCTAAACAGACTATATTCAGTGTCCAGCAGAAGGAAGGCCTGCTTGAGTGTGGTTGGTATGGTGACAATATGCATGTGATAATTTAAAGTTTTAATTTGAACATTTCACCTAAAATGTCATATGGTGTGCTTGAGTATAATATTGTCATGTTACAGAATCACATGCTTATGATTTTGTAATAAAAGATTTTGTAATAAAAAGGGATGTTATTTGTGCTGGACCCTGTACATGTCTGTGGTGATAAATTGGAATATATTCACCAAATTCATTTCCCAACCTGTTTTTTTTTCAGTTAAGACTGATATATAAAGAAACAGATAGCCTCTTACTCCATACTAGATTGCACCATTTTACATCCATTCACCATTTTATAGGTGAACTAAAAATATCTCCAAACACACACACACACACACACACACACACACACACACATTGCAGCCACTCATGATGGAACACATGTGAGTGCTACTGTTGACACCAGAATCTCCAATTACCCCAGGAATTGAGTGCTGACTGGGTCCTGATTTATTTTAGGCAAATTAGGTGGTATAATGAGTAAAACAAATACTTCAAGGATCAGATTTAAGTGAACAAATGTGAAGGAATTCAGGTATAAGTCTGATGTTCATGGTTATTTCTTCAATTGTGGCAAAGTCTTGGCAGCTGCGAACATCAGCGAGTGATCCGGCGTTCCAACACTAACACAGTCCTGCTCAGAACGGATTTACAGAAACTACGGCCAATCTGATCCACAGCCACCAAACTGGCAAACTTACTAGAAGTAGATGGAGTTAAACTGCACATCACAAGACAATGACAACAAAAATTCTGCTGTACAGAAAATGATTGCTTTCAGGGGGAATAGAAAAGAAAAATCACTTTGTTGGCCATTAACTCTCCAAATGGATATAATAACCTGCAGGCACTACCTCCCCTGTGTTTGAAATGTGCTGTCAGGTGGCCTTCCCTGTGCTTGAAGGTGTCCAAGGCCACAGGCCCAGAGACAATAACTGGTGATGAGACTATCTGTGCTGGGCTGGTGACTAACCCCAGTTAAGTCCTGTATATAAACTTTTAAGATTTGGTGGGCAGGTACAGAAAATTACTCCTCTTGTGGCCACCAAGCTATGCCTGAGAAGTTCCCTTGCTCTTTAAACCTGCCACCAGTGTGGAGTGGTCTGCCTCTTTCTTTGTTCTCTCCCTGCCCTCTGTTTACAAAGACTGGTTTCAGATTTCACCCAGAAAGCTTCCATTGAGATCGCAAACCAACATGGCTATTGTGTTTAATAGTATAAATTGTTTCCACAAACATCCTGCAAAATGCTCATAGCAACCCTGTGAAGCTGATGTGCTTACTTTGGCAGATAAAGGGCTGGGAGCTCTGAACAATTAAATAACTTCCCAAATGTGCACACGCAAAAATGTGCCTGTACAAGTGACTATATAAGCAGCTGAAACTACAAAATAAACACAGAAAAATGGCCAGATTGGGGCACAGTCTCTTTCTCTGTGACCCAAATAGACAACTTCATCACTGGCAATGTTGTCCTAATCAATGAGGACCAATTGGTGGTCTGAGAGACACGGCAAACCCCCAGGTGATGGAGGACACTCCAAGGACTAGACACTCCTGGATAACAAACGCTGACACATACTCCCTCGTAGCCCACTGGCCCTGAATTCGTCCGCAGCCAGTTCTGAAACACATATAATACTTTCCTTCTCAGGTTTCCAGGAACTTGAGAAAGTGCTTTCAACAAAACAAAACAACCTGACACATAAATTATTGGTGATGTTAGATTCTGTATCTTGCCCCCTTTCTCATCTCCATTTCTAGACACATATGTCTAAGCATAAGAACCAGACTAAGTCTGAAAATTATCTGAACAATAGTTTACAGTTAAAAAGCACAATTTGGAATTTGAATAGAAGGACCCAATGTATCAGTGATCCTCAAAACACCAACTCATTCAAAGACCTAGTCATGCTTTTCTACAGATCACAGCACTTTAAAGGTAGACTTTTGGAGCCACAGATGTTCTAGTTGGAAGGAAATATAGATCCTTTAATTGGAACCTCTCACTTTTCCCAAAGAGGAAGGCCCAGTGGCAAGAAGTGACATTTTATCAATCATGCAATGAATTAATAATGTCTGAGCAAAACCTAAACACCAAGGTTCCCTGACCTGTCTAGGTCTTCCCGGCTGTGCTTGCAGAGTAAGAAGGTGCCTGCTCACATAAGCAGCAATTCCTGGGATCAGTCAGCTCTAAGCTGCATAAATGTTTTGTCCCTTCCTATGAACAGGGACCAAGGAATATCTTTCCACTTCTCATTTCTGAACTTTCTCAACGGGAAATAAAGTGGTATTATCTTGAGGCCAAGACATTAAAGTTTTCAAGGACTTGAGACATAAGGACATAAACTGCCTAAGCAGCCCCTACAATATAATGGGGACCAAGTTAAAAAATGATAAATGTTAAAGGAGTGGCCTAGGGGAGCAGAAGGGAGTCTCAGTTTAAAAGTTGGTGTGATGGCATATAACTTCAACAGACATCAATCCATTCCTGATCATACATCGCTGTTCCCAGTGGTTTGGAGGGTCTGAGAGAGCACAGAGTTTTTCTGTTTCTTTTATAACCCATCAGAGACCCAGAGTAAGTGCTCAATAAATTCTTCTTGCATGAAAGTATAATATACTATTTTCTTTTTTTAGTTTTTAGAAATTAATTCTCTTTAGATTAGCAAAAACTCAAGAAATATAAATTGTCTGAACTCACTGAAAACATAAACAAAACTTTTGATACAGTAATAGATAGAAACAATCTGCAAAATCATTGAATTTAATTTCCTTGTATTATAAGCAAGGAAATAGAAATCTAGTTGGAGGAACCCTCCTGCTACAATTGTACACACCAAAGACAGAGCTAGGAATAGGTCCTAGTTCACATGGGCCTTCAACACTCCAAGAAGTCTCAGAGTGACCCAGTTCTGTGAGCCACTGCATCACAGAGAAGAACGTTTGAGACCATGGTAATTGGTCCAGTTGCCCAGGCACATAGCAGAGACCATCAATTCCAACACACTGTGCCTGATACCACCCTCCTCTTGACTATCATTGAAAATCCACTCCCTCACCTGGCACCATCTGCATCCTGCTCTGTGCACTTAATCTGACTCACTCCCTCTCCTTTCCCCTCCCTCTGAAACTCCTCCACTGAAACTGTCCCTTGGTCAATTTCAGACTCCTCTCTAGTCTCCATTCTTTCTCAGAATATTCTCACTTCTTGTCTCAACTAAAACGCAGCTGTCCTCTACTTCTTTGAAGACTGTTCAATTTAAGGAAACTTTTACATTTCTCACTCATGTGTCAGGGCACCCTATATAATTCTTGTCTCTTCTTCTAGTCCAGAACTACCCCCACTTTGTGCCAAAACCTCTGAACTCTTGAAGCTCAAATCATGCAAATACATCACCATGCTCTCTAATTGTCGTGGCCACCTACTAACCTCCTGGTTACTCTCCTCCTCATTCAGTGAGGACTTCAGCCCCTAGTTCCCGTCTTCCTCCACACCTCACTGCTTCTGGTGATTTAGGAGCATGGACGAATTATCAAATGCCCTAACCTCTTAGATCCTAGAGGTACTCCTACCAAGGGATATGATGTCAAACAACACAAGCTTTAGCACAGGAGACAATAAACTCTTCCATCTAACTAGTTATAATATGGTAAGTTCTACAATATAAGAAATATAAAGTACTAAAGAAACACAGGTAGTAGATTTTATTAATTCTCTCTCATGAAGAAAGTATAGGTGGGAGTGGCTAACATTTGGGATAGACCTCAAAGGATGAGTATCGGTGACAAGATGGACAGTGGCAGGAGGGCATGCCAAGCAGAGGAAACAGCACAAGTGAAGCCATAACATGATGTCAAGGACAGAAACAGCAAATAACTCAATATGGCTCAGAAATCAAGTGCATTGGGGAAGGTGAACAGAGATAGTAAAATTGCATGGTTAGGCCAGATTAGGAAGTGTATTTAAATAATAAGCCACAAACAATGGAATAAAGTATATTAAATAACAAGCCAAGAAACACTGAGGGTTTGAAGAAGAATTACATGGTCAGATTAGTATTTCTAAGTTAATGACTGCACAGTGTAATGAACAGTTCAAAAGTGGTAGAAACAAAGTACACCTGGATCATGGGCCAGGGAAAGGTGAATTCCACCTCAGTAACAAATTCTTGGCAGAAGCTGAAGTCCACGATGTTATTAAAAAAAAAAGAAAACTGTTTTTGTTGCTAGTAATAACATTCTAATTTGGTCAACTTTCAATGCTAAAAGTAGAGGGCAGGTTGCTTAGGTTCACGTTGGTGAAAAGCAAAAAATCAGGTTTGGGGGGTACTTCCCAGTAGCATCGAGCCGTATGTTCCCACGGCTCTCACCCAGTCCCCAGACACAGTGTCTCGCCTTAGACACTGGGAAAGCTCAAACCTGGAGTAGACTGGGACTTCCTTCGGCACCACCAAAGACCTCTGAGGTCCTCAGGAAGACCTGAATCTGAATCAACTGAGTTTATCATCCTCTGTAGTGGGAGGTCTGCCCCTTCTTCCAGGACCCAAGGAGACCCTCAGGCTCACTATCAAAGATGCAAATAACCTGGGAACTGAGTGGTTTGAGTATTTGCTGGTCTCCATTGACGAGCTGGGATGAAACTAGTTTGTGTACACAACTCTCCGTGTTGTGACACAGGGAGATTCGCATGACTCACTGAAATTAAAGTCAAAGCCTTGGTCTGACATAGTTCTCTCTGTTCTTACCTTTTGTACCCAAACCCCTCCATACAAAACATTTTTATGATTTGTGTGTGAAAATATATGCCAATGAGCTTGATAATTCTGACTGAATTGAAATTCTGTTCGAACATTTGTGGTTTTTTTATTTCATTGAAGTGTTTGTTCAGTTTGACTAATGAACAAAATAAACATTTTAATTGAACTGAGGATCCACCTTCGCCTTTAATTTTTAGAGTGGTTAATACAGTTTTCTCACATAGGTATCCTTCAGTGACTGGAAAAAAATGGAGTGTAATTTTGTTGCAGTTCATTTTTATGATCGGATTGAAATTTCCTGTGTCAATTATTTTTTAAATATAGATGTGCCTGTTCTCATGGCTTCAGATGTTAATACTTATTTCCCTGTTAGGAAGTGTATCATGATGCCCCTCAGGGAGCTTTTACATGTGCCTGAGATGACCTCATGAATCATTGGAACTAACATACAACTGCGCAATACAAACACTTCTGGTTCAGAATTTTAAAAAAAAATCACTTATTCTGTCTTATGAAGCCAAACGTGAAGTGGAATTTTGCATAGAAATTACAAAATGGCTACTGGAGTGATATTTCCACTTTCAGGGAATGACATCACTAACGTGATTAATATCAATTTGAGAAGCAGATCGGTATGCATGCTGCTACAGATGGCAACAGCACATTTTGTTTTGGATAAATCAATCACTGCGGGATAGATGCGTGTGGATTTATCTAAGTTAACTTCGCTTCAAGGAAACCTGTAAAGAAATATGCACGAGGCCTCATTCTGAAGCTCTCAGAAAACAATCTCTTCAGGATGGGTTGCAACGATGTATATCTCGAGTTGCATTGAATTGCAACTTGACATTGATTCTAGGGAAAGCCACAGCACAGAGGACTTGAAGTTTCCATAAGGACTTCCCTGTATGCTCGCAGACTCCGGATCTGTCAGTTTGACAATTTGAACAATTCAGATCTGAAGGCCTCTGGACCTTTATGGTATTTGTCTTTGGACAAAATTTAGCACAGTCCCACACATACCTGTCTGTGGGAAATACGGAAGTGCGTTCTCCCAACAGGCCACGGGGCAGTTCTCCAGCTGTCACAATGTGGCATGTCTGACCATCAATGTCTGCCTAAAATGCCAACTTGTGTCTGCTTTATCTCCAATCCATCTGAGTATAAATGGCTGTTTGCAAGGCCTTGAAACTCTATGAGTCACCTCAGGCGGAATAATAATTGTTCTTGTAGCAGCAGCTAGGCTATTTCATGGACATATTGGGTTGGCAAAAAGTGAATCAATTTTAGAAAGAGTACGTAGCATTAGATAAAGCCCAAGTCCCCATGGTCTTATCTGATGCTTTAGTTTGTTTTCGAAAAATGAGATGCCCAGAGGTATTGGTGCTCTATTTTAAACAGACCGGGAGTTTAATAGGAAGGTGCTGACAAGCAGATGAAAGGTCATCAGTAGACACTACTGTGCATCTAACGGAATTGAAAGTTTGCACCCTGCAATTGCATCAGGCACAAATAAGTTTATTGTTTCAGATAATTCCAGGACAGAACGCCTGCTCTGTTTTCGTCTGTTGTAATCAAGAGGTTGATAGCTACCTAAATCTCTCTTATTACATATTTTTTCTCTTTTGAATATAAATACAGCAGGTTCTCTGAATAACATCATTTTCATTCAGTCATTTCATTATAATGTTGATGATATAGGAACTTAACTCTTGTTTATATCCATTAGCCTGAACTGTATTGTTATACGTTGTTTTGCCTAAAGACATTAAGTGAGGACTTACTGCATAGCGCTCACCCTTGGGATTGGGCACTAAAGTGAGAAAACAAAGCACAAACTAGGAGCAAAAAGAGGCAGGGTTATCTGAAGCAATATTACAGTAGTGGTATTACAATGCTGGTCAGCAGCTATGGGAGTTGAGGCTTATAAATAAAACATAAAATATATAAACTATTTTGTTTCTGAATACATTTGTTGAGGGTCCAGTAAACCAAATAGGCTTAGTGAGACAGAGAAGAAATGAAAAGTCCAAAGAGAGTCTCATCATGGATTACCGACGAAAGTTGCATTTAAAACTTATTCCTGTCATGTAAAAAGGAACTGAACCAGGGGAAACAGAAACAACAACAACAAAGTGGATAGCAGAACTTAACCTCTTAATTGGCCCTTTTGCTTCAGTTGTGTCTCTGTTCCTCCTCCTGGCTATTCTCAAAGTTAGCTTCTGAAACACAGAGCTACACGTGTTACTATTTTCTTTAAAACGTTCAGTGACTCCCCATTGCCCATAAAATTAGAAAATTTGGAATTCAAAGCCCTCTGTTATTTGTGTCCAATCTATAATGCCACCACATCTCTCACTCTGCCCCCAGGAGAAGCAGTTATTCCAACTCCCCTTTACGTACCTGCAGTTCGTGCTCAAAGCCACCCTCCTTCAGAAAGCCCCTTCTGCTTCTGCCCCAGATGGAGAGATTCCGGAAAACAGAGAATGTGTCTTAATTCTGGACAATGTCTATGAGTCTTGTTGGATGCAAAGCACCGTGCTAAAGGATGTACTTTCATTGCCCTATTTAATATTGACAACAGCCCTCTGAAGTAGCCCATTTTATACCTGAGAAACTGCAGCAGAGAAAGTTGAATTAACTTGCTCCAGGTCACACAGCTAGTAAATGATGGACTAAGGCTGGGTTATCAATTCAAGAGCCTTCAGAGCACTTCAGTGAACTACATTACATCTCCTCATGCAGCCAGCTCTCCACCAACAGGCACAATGTTTAGGACAGTGGATCACATAATGATTAATAAAATATGGTTAAACCAAAGCCTCACTAGGCAAGATAAAGAAAAGAATAAAATGGTGTAAAGAGAGAGAAAAGTATATTACCAAGAAACAGAATGAGACATTGACTTCAGAGAGAAGAAATGAAATAAAAAAAGGAAATGTGGTCTTTCTCAGCAAATCCAGGTAGTTGTAGAGTATGTATTGTCCTGTGGCTTAGAAAGGGCATCAGAAGAAAGAATAACTTAC